>BMAO01027175.1:0-192316 GCA_019973975.1 Trichonephila clavata | reverse complement strand
ACATTTCTCCCACCCACAGGATATATATATATATGTCTGGGTGTCAACTAACTTGAAGGGGACAGAGGCAATTAGAATTTTTGAAAAATATCTAGCTACAGGAGATGTTTTATTTTACTCTAGATTTAAGTTACTTGAGGTTCAAATAAATTTTTGTGTACTCTACCATCAACAGACTCGTTTTTAAATAAATTGGCTTGCTGAAATTAGTCTAAATCATTCTCTTACATTTAGCTCATAAGAAATAGCAACAGCTAATTATGTTTTTAATTTTGAATTATGATGTATTTTTTTTATATAAATTTATTTACAAATACTGTAGTAACTCCTGTAAGATACACTTTGAATAAGGCTCAATTAATGTTGTTACTGGCCACTTTGAATATGGACCTTGTGTATTTACCTCTCGTTTAGGGAAATTCTATTTAAGTTACGGTTTGAAGCCCCGGGATCCTGGTGTTTCTTAAAATCCCGGGTTTAAAATAACAAATCCCGTGATTTAATTTTTGTCTGTATTATGTTTTGAAAGTTTTTTCTCATTAAAATTTATTTGGAGAGCTTCCACTTCCGAAATGAGACAAAGTACAACATTCATTGCTATTCCCCAGTAATTAAAAAAAATGTGACTCTTTTGTCTGATGTGTTTAAAATAAGTTTTGATTTTTCTTTTCTGAATCATCAATCAGGAATCATTTTCCTGAATTATCAACTTAACTTAATATAAAAGATGTGTTTTTTTTAGATTTCTCTCTCTTTTAAGATATCAAGAGATAACTTGAGAGTAATATTTTTTTATTATGAGTATATTCTTATAAGCTGTTATTGCTGTTTGGAGCATCAAAAAGGCATTTCTTCAAAATTCTCATTGAATTAACTCATGTATAGATGAGTTATTCAATGTTTTCTTCTTTTTTAATATACAGAGCGATTAATTCAGTAATATTATTTTGTTATTGTTATAAATATATTTTCAAATTAGATTTGCATGTATTAGTATTTAAGTGTTGTTAAAAATATTTCGAAAAGACCTTTTTTGAGGAAGCTTAAAGACAGAATTTTATTAGACATTGAAATATACAATGTATTTATTTTTTAATATTGATGTCTGTTTTTTAAGTATTTAACTCTCATACAGTTAAATTTAGTGTTATTATGATTAATTTCTCGTGTTATGTGTTTATAAGATTTAAAAAAAGAAAGTTTTTTTCTATGGGAGTTGTACAAGTAGAAAAATTTTTTAGATTAAAATTTATGTAAATCTATTTTATCATTTGTACTTGCTGTTTACAGGTATATGTAAAAAAACGTTCAGTTCAGACTTCATATTTTTAATTTTGAGAAATCTGCTTTCTTAGAATGTCTTACCCCATGCAGTTATCAATTCTAAATACAGTAGAATGTCGTTTAGCGAGATCAGTTGGGACCGGACACTGTTCGGATACAAACTTTCAAACGGCATGTGTCAAAATTTCGAGAGAATATCTTGTTTAGTTATAAAGTTACAGTGGTTTTTTGTGGCAACTGTTTGGAAACCATGGAGGAAAAAGAATTTCATGTGCTAATCAAACATTGCATTCTGATGGGGAAAAACACTGTTCAAGCAAAACAATGGCTTGATAAATGTTATCCGGACTCTGCTTTATCGCAAACAACTGTTAAAAGATGGTATGCTGACTTAAAACGTGGTCGTACAGACACAAACGACGTTGAACGTTCAAGCCACCCAAATTCTGCAGTTGTTACAGAAATCATCAAAAAAGTGCATGAACTCGTTTTAGCCGATCATAAATTGAAATTGCGTGAGGTAGCAGATAATTTAAAGGTATCAGAAAGCAGTGCATTTGCTATTTTGCATGATCATTTGTCAATAAGAAAGCTGTGTTCAAAGTGGGTGCCGCGTTTTCTCACTTTTGATAAAAAACAACAACACGTTGACGATTCAGAGCGTTGTTTGGATCTATTTAAGCAAAATAAACAGGTTTTTTTACGTAGATATGTGACAGTGGATAAAACATGGATACATTACTACATGCCTGAATGAAAAAGATCGTCAGCTGAGTGGACAGAAGCCAGTGAAAGGCATCCAAAGCGACCAAAAACTCAAACATCAGCTAGCAAGGTTATGGCGTCCGTATTTTGGGATGCTCATTTGATTTTGTTTTTCGACTACCTTGAGAAAGGAAAAACAATTAATAGTAAATATTATGTGAGATCCACTTTATAAATTTCAGTTTATTATGTTAAAAGCAAAACAATTATTTAAATTTATTATTTTGTTTACGTGAATTTATTTATCATTGTTTAATTTTTTGTCACCGTGAATTGAACTATATTGAAAAAGTATATTATTTTGTACGCTGTGGCAACAAGGAAGTGCTCGTTCTGTTTTGTTTAATTAACAGTATTCCATGAAAAAATTGTTTATAACTAGGTGAGTCTTGGACTCTAGTTGGCATGTTAATTTGTGAAATAAATGAGATTTGGCAGTATTAATAGTTTGGAGTATTAATTTTCAATACAAGAAACTTTTTATTTTTACGACATATTACATGGCATTATTTGATCAACTGAATGAAAAATTAATGAAAAAGCATCCCCAAATGCATAAGAAAAAGTACTGTTTCACCAAGACAATGCTCCGTGACACAATTCCATGAAAACGATGATCAAATTGCACTTCGAATTACTTTCCCACCCATCATACAGTCCAGATCTGGCCCTCAGTGACTACTGGCTGTTTGCAGATCTTAAAAGAATGCTGCAGGGAAAGAGGTTTGATACAAATGAAGAAGTGATTATTGAAATAGGAGCCTATTTTGAGAGCAAAGACAAATCATTCTACGAAAAAGGTATTAAAAAATTAGAAGAGCACTGGGCTGCATGTATCACTCTTGAAGGGGAGTTTCTTGATAAATAAAGTTCAATTTTGCAGAAAAGTTGTTTTATTAGTTAGGCTCTGGACTTATTGATGTGTTACTTCTTCGTTTTTTCAATGCAAGGTCTCTAATTCTCTTCAGCAGCAGTAGTTGAGTAGGACAGCACTCTGATTGTTGTTCGTACCACTCCATAGCTGTCTCTAATGCAGAAACGCGTCAGCATTTGCTTCTGTCATTGTTGTTGTTCTCGTCTTCATCCATTTCATCGTCGACAGAGTCGAATTCTTTTCGCAAGGAAGTCACAATCTTGTAAAAATTTAGCATTTGAAGTCCACAGTCTTCTGTGTGGCTGCAATAGCCAAGTGGTCTAGGCATCGGATCATGGCTAGCGTGTCATGAGTTCAATCCCAGTACCACTGAAGACCTGCCATGTAGGGGAGCAATGCACGTTAAATCTGTCTAGAGCTCAAATGTCCTCCCATTGGTGTGGTGTGGTAGTTAGGAGAGGGGGTACCAGCTCAGGTGTCGTCCGTGTCACTTGACCATGGTTCAAAATTACGCGGACCATCGCCAAAAGCCCTCGTGTAGCTGAACCAGTGTGGTGTAAATATTCACTCAATCACCCACCCACGGTCTTCTGCATCGCATGCCATCTAAGGTTCTACATCAACAAAAGAGCATGTATACGCCACCTCACTTGGCAACAAACTGACCTAATATTCCGTGCAGATGTTTACCAAATCACAGAACTGAAATTCCCCAAATATCCCTCACCTTGGTTTTTCCCGTTACTTTTAGCCTCACAGGAAACAAATGTTGATCATTGCATTGTTCGAAAACGGATCCAGACTTTGGTTCGAATACTTGACGCTCCGAATAATAAACGCTCTACTGTATATTAAACATCAAAAAAATTCAGTATTTCAATGAAAATAAAATAGGGGTGTTTTATTCTGTTTTAAATTTACAATGAGATTTTGGAAAATCTCAAACATATCGATTTTTATTTCAAATGGGTCAATTTTTAATGAATTTAAATTGTAGTAATGAATTCATTATGTACTATTTTTTATTCATTTTTTATAATAAATTAAGTTTTGTTTTGATTTGTTTCAATAAATAATAATCTTAAACCAATATTTTAATTATGTTTTCAGTTTTATTACGTAATTTTAACCATGCAAATGTGTGAGTATTTTTCAAAAATTTTTCAATCCTAACCCCAGGATTTGAAATATAGCACAGGATTGCAAACCCTAGCACTATATTTGTGCCTCTAATACCTTCCCCATATGGTATATAGGCATTCTTGTTTCTGTATTTTTTGTACTGTTTCGCTTATATCTTTTCAATTTTTAATATTCAATCTATATATATAAAGGAGAAAAGCGACTCACTGACTGACTGACTAATCACGAAATCTCTGGAACTATTCAACCTACAGACTTGAAATTTGGTAGACATGTTCCTTTGATAGAGTAGACATCAGCTAAGAACGGATTTTCCGAATTTCGAAACGCAAGGGGCGTTATGGGGGGTTAAGGGCTTTAATAATAATTGTTTCCATGTTTAAACTACTTGATGTACAATCTTGAAATTGGGTAAGCGGATTCCTTTCAGAGAGTAGAGATCCGCTACAAAATGAGTTTGGTGAAAATCGACCCCCAAGTGGCGTTGCAGGGACTTAGGGGGCGTTATAGATAATTAATTCAATTTTTAAACTATTTGACGCACTGTCTTTAAATTTGATATATAGATACCTTTCGTAGAATAATGATCAGTTACAAAACGGGTTGTGTGAAAACAGACTTCTAAGTGGCGTTGCGGGGGATTAAGGGGCGTAATAGATAAATATATCCGTTTTCAAACTACTTCACCTACCTGCTTGAAAATTGGTAGGTAAATTTCTTTCCTGGAGTAAATATCCGCTACAAAATGGGTTTTGGGAAAATTGACCCCCAAGGGGTGTTGTGGGGGTGGGGGGTTTAAGGGGCGTTATAAATTCCTATTTTTAAGTTATTAGACGTACAGTCTTGAAACTTAGTAAGCAGATTCCTCTCATAGGGTAGAGATACGCTAAAAATGGGTTTCGTGAAAATTGCCCCCAAGTGGCGAGGGGACTTAAGGGGCGTTATAGATAATTATTTCCATTTTTAAACTATTAGAGGCACAGTCTTTATATTTGATAAAGAGATTTCTTTCATAGAGTAGAGATCAGCTATAAGAAAGTTTTGCGAAAACAGACCTCTAAGTGGCGTTGCAGGGGAATAAGTGGCGTAAGAGATAAATATTTTCGTTTTTAAACTATTTGACCTACCTGCTTGAAAATTGGTAGGAATGTTTCTTTCATGGAGTAAATATCCTCTACAAAACGGGTTTGGAGAAAATTGATCCCCAAGGGGTGTTGCGGGGGGTTAAGGGCAGATATGAATAATTATTTCTTTTTTTAAACTATTAGACTCACAGTCTTGAAATTTGGTTAGCAGATTCCTCTCATAGGATAGAAATACACTGCAAAATGTGTTTTGTGAAAATCGACCCCTAGGTGGTGTTGCGGGGGTTCAAGGGGCGTTATTGATAATTTTTTTGCATTTTTAATTAATTGGACGCACAGTCTTCAAATTTTGCTAAGCAGATTCCTTTCATAGAGTGCAATTCCTCTACAAAATGGGTTTTGTGAAAACAGACCCAGAAGTGGCGTTGCGGGGGCTCAAGTGGCGTTATAGACAATTACCCCATTTTTAGACTGTTAGACGTACAGTCTTGAAATTTGATAAGCAGATTCCTTTCGTAAAGAAGAGAACCGCTACAAAATGGGTTTCGCGAATATCAACTACCAAGTTTAATTTCGGGAGATTAAGAGGCGTAATCGATAAATATTTCCTTTTTTAAACTACTTGATCATCCTGCTTGAAAATTGGTAGGCATGTTCCTTTCATGAAATAGAGTTCCTCTAACAAAGAGTAAAATGAAAATTGACCCCCAAAGATGTTTGCGAGGGGTCAAGAGGAGTCACAGAAAAAAATTCCTGTTTTTAATTGTTAGACCCATATACTTGAAATTTGTTAAGCATGTTTCTTTTGTTGAATAGGGATCCACTAAGAATAAATTTTAAGCAAATCAAGTTCTGGGGGGTTGCAAGTACTGGGACGTATTGATAAAAAAATTACTTTTTTCGAGCTACAAGGACTATAATAATGAAGTTTGGTTTGCATTTTTCTTTTGTTGAATTGAAATCCGCTAAGAGCGGTAATTTTGGAAAACGGCTCTCAACGGGATTACGGGGATATTGATAGTAAAACTTTTGTTTTTTTCTGTTAGATTTAGACTTGAAATTTGGCTTGCATGTTCAATTTACGGAGTAGAGATCCACCGAAAATTGGTTTTGCGGGAATCCACTTGGTTTTTGAGTTACGAAAGAGCAAACATCATTCTATGCTTCAATTTTAGAGATTTTTAGAAAATACAAATTAGATGAGTTCTACCCTTTTTTTTTATCAACAGGTGACAGTTACAGGTATAAGTACATTTTTCAATTCAATCGAATTCTTAATGCTAGGTCTTAGATATCAATAATTTATACATATATATAAGCAGTAAAAATTTATAAAACATCATGAAATACCCAGCGAAGCGGGCGGGTAACAGCTAGTTAGTTGTATAGATGGCAATAGTTGTCCACTATGAGATTAAGTAAATGTAATAAAAAACTGTAAAGTGATTGCACTCTTTATATTTATAGCCTTGAGTGTAGCTTCCCTGTTAAGCATTCTTGTTGGAAAAAAGACAACTTATACAGGAAAATACCTTTTCATTACAGTTTTCCTAAGTGCTTAAAAAGATTAAAAATTTGAAATTCTTTGGATCAAATTCTGGAAAGAAATGAAACTGTTAAGGGGTTAAATGCCATGATATGCAATCAATAATAGAAAACTATTCCTGTTCTTATTTCAAAACAAAGATAATAATAACAATGGTAGCATCCGGCAATGTCTTTTGTATTATAGATATCTGTTTGGCGAAATTGGTTGACGCTATAATACGAAATTACTGATTTTTTGGTTTCGATGCTGCCTCTTGTTCTTATAATGCATCTCTTTCTAGTCTCAAGGTAACACAGCATGTGCTTAGCATATGCTACTTTCAACTATTGAACAATGATTTTATTCTTCAAGACAATAGCATTTTAAAAATGTTTTGTCAACTGGAAACTGGTAAATTTTGTTGCTATATTTTTAATCTTCTGTATAAAGCTATTATATGCTATTCCATGGTGGTACTTGAAAAAACTTTTTTTTTGGATAAAATCCCCATCATTTTATGTCATTTCCCAGTTTTCATGAAATTCAATTGTTTAGTTCATTTCTACTAGAAACCTAGTATTTATGGTGTTGGATTTTATCCTAATTAAAGTATTTGTATTTTTAATAGTATTAATGTATCATAAGATAATGTGGATAAATACTTTTTTTAATTACTTTATAAATGTACCATTTTCTACTTTTTTTTTGTCATGTAAAAACACTAGTTAGATAAATTCATTGAGAAATAAAAATTTCAATACAAATCTTTAATGCTAAAATAGTATATAGATATAGTGGTCAAAGTTTAAATGCTTATATTTCTATATTTATCCAATCAGCGTTGACTACTAAAATATATTAAAGATCACAAATTAAGAATGCAATGTATCAAAGTATTCAGTTTAATAACTAGGTACAAAATATAAAAGAAAATGTATTTGTGATAGCTGGTTAGCTCTTTACTGAATGGTTTAGTTCAAAATTGCTTCTATTAATCTATAAATAAAGCTGTGAATATTATTTATGAAACTACCTATTTATTGAAGTTTAGTTTGTAGGAGTTATTTTGTGTATAAAGCCTTTTTTTTTTGTAGGTTTTATTTCTGAGCTATAAAATTAAGTACTTTTTAAAAAGATTTAGCTGATTTATTACAAATTTGTCAGATGATACTTATACTTTAATTTTATGAATATTGTTACCCAAGTTTATTTTTCTCTACCTTTTGTATTGTTCTCTCAAGGTCAAGTAAAAAGATTTATTTTCTATTGTAAAACTTCTCTCTTTCTCCATCCTTTTCAAAGAAAAAACAGGATTTGCAGGCTGTTATGTTTATACATGTACTCCTGTCTTTCAAAATCTTAACCCTTGAGTAATTTTTTCATTTCAGAAATTCTAGTGATCAAGATCAAGAACACAGGAGAGGTGAAAAAGATAAATTCAAAGATAGTTTATCTGAGGGTCAAAAAGCTGCCCATGAAGATTCATCAGATGATCAGTAGGTTTTTCAAAAAATTTATATTTTTATGATTTATGAAATATATATATGTAGTAAAAACATGTTTTTGTTTAAAAGAGCAGATAATATCCGATTTAATTAAAATTTTGAATAAGTTAATGTTTAGCCTGTGTATTTTTTGTAAAATTCACACAAAAATACATGAAAACAGTATTTTTATTATTTAAAGTTAATGAGTAATTTTACTTCAGAAATAACATACCTGGTATATTTTTAAAAAATTAGAAAATCCTTTATTGTTGTGTCCTTCCTGCAGGGAAGGAATGAAAGTTGCCATTGCCTGAAATGCTTTATTCAGTTTTGTAAGTAAAACAGAAAAAACTGCTATGAAACAAATTTTAACAGCTGTTGATTTTATAATTTGTCATTTTTCATTATTTGCTATAAAAAATTTTAATAAAAAGGAATTTTGTGTATTAGATTAAAATATAAGTGGTAAAAAGTTTTAAAAATTTTAATAGATTTCTTAAATTTATTGTGAAATACACACACATATTTTCTACTTTTTTCAATTGATAAAATTTATCTTGCAAAATTTTTTACATATAAATTCTTTAAAATAAATATGAATTGTTTTAAATTTTTCAATTAAAAATGTTTTCATAAACAATATTTGTTTTGTAGTAAGTATTGGACATCTTGTGCAGGAATTAATGACAAAAAATTAACAGCATGCATATTATTATTAAAGTATGAAAAATTATGTAATTCTTCATATTGTTTCCTAAATTAATGTGTTATTTTGTCTTCTTTAAGAGATGTTGATTTAGAATTAGAAGATGAAGAGGAAGATGAGGATGTACTTATTGAAAGACGTAGACGGAACAGGGAGGAACTTCTGAAAGTATGTCTTATTGATTCTTTTATTGGATTTGTATAGTTTATATTTCTTTCATAATGTATCCTGTTGAAAAGTTATTAAATATTTTATGTAACTTGATAAATATCAGGGTTGTAGTAATTTTAATGATCTAAATGTTGAATTAGCTTTTGAAATATTGAAGTATATGGAGGAGGCTATCTGAATATTGTGAACCACTTAAAAATATATTACAATGACCATAGGTTTTATTGCTGCTAACAGCAATAAAACCTATGGTCATTAAAAAAAGTTATGCTCATTGAGAATAATGATTGTCAAAACCTATCACCTTTATTATGTACATCTCATGTCAAGTCCTATCTTTTCCCGTCATAAAAGTGGCACTAATTAGTGAATGGTCTACTCTACTCTATTCTAGGATAGTGTCAACTTACAAGTGGTACTTTAAAAATCTATCATTATGAAATATAAAATATATTTTTCCAAAAGTGTTAATTCTTGGAAACACGTATAATCTGACAATTCTCTGCTCTATCCTTTAACTGGCAATCAGCTATCTATTAAGCTTTAATATTGATGTAATTAAATTTATACATTTCTAAAATTGTTTGTGATAGTGCTGCTGTGAAGGAAGAATATTATTGAATATTCAAAAATTTATTTTCCTTTATTAATCATGTTTAGTACAGAGATTTTTCATTTTTTTTTAATGTTCATTTAAATCAAAGTAATGAGTAATTGTTACTTGCATAGTAATTATATATATTGCTTCTGCATTAGTATTCATACTTTAAGTTTTACTAATGAACATATTTTTCAGAACTTACGGGCTAAACAATCATCATCTTTATTTGTACGTTCAGATAATGAAACTGGTTCCCCTGAGTCTGTCATAGGAGATGAGGTGATTATATATTTTTTTATTCTGAAATTCCGTTTGTTTTAATTTTTATTATCTTGACAATAGAAATGCTGGACAATTTCATTTTGAAACCAGTGCATGTAAATTTCATAAATTAATTTTATTTTTCTTACTAACCTCTTAACATTTTTAAAAAAAACTGACAAAAAATCAATTATCTTTTTATTAAAAAAAAAATCATTTTTGAACTTTGTTTTGGCCAAAAATGCAAAATCTATCAAAATATTTATTTTAAGTTTGTGGATTTTGATCCACATTCTAGATAAGAGCGGAATATTGTAATCTTGCATGTGTATCAACTTTTACTAAATTTCTTTTTGATTTGCTGTTCAGAAAAAACATTTTTATCTGTAAACAAATTAATCAAAATTTTCTTTTGTCTGATGAATTAAAAGTAGGAACAGTAAATAGCTTAACATTGCAGTTATGACACATGTAACAACTCTCCTTTGTTTTCCTTTTTCCTTTGCTATCCCTTTCTAGCACAATATGCAATGTATCTTATAGGAGCTTTTTTTATGTTAGTGGAACAAAACTACAAAAATTATTCATCAGTCACTCAATTCCAGAAAATTTTGGTTCATCCAATTTTTTTGTATTTGTATCGCTATGATAACTTATGAGTCTTTCTAATTTTCTTCTAAGAAATCTAAAATTTTTTTCACCTCCATTTTTTATACGAAACATGAGTTCCAAATGCTGATGTCTAGCAAATGAAAAATACTTTTTTATATTTATCTAAAAACTTTATCTAAATTTACAAAACCATTTTGACAGATTGCATTCAGTCTCACAAGTGCAGTTGGTGATCACTTATATTCAAGTGTGTAAATTACAGCAGTATAAAATACTACTAGTTGAAATATCTCATTTGTGCTAAGTTTGGCCAGTTAAGGGCCATCAAAAATTCGATCATGCCTGTTTAGAGGTTAAATTTCTGGGAAGGATTATTATAGAAAGTTTCAGGAAATTAGCTTTATTAATACACATATTTGCCTGAAACTACTGTCTATTAGACATGATAGCAATTTCGATTTCCTTATTTCAAGTTTTGTGTGTGTGATTGTTCTGTTGTGCTTTGAATGTATTGAATAGTAAGAGAGTCCTAGAATTTTATTCTTTGACATCTGATTATCATTTGTTCCAGTTTTACGAACACCTACCATTGAAATTTCATTTCTTGCAAAAAGAAAAATGCATGCACTAAAGCAATTATGTATTAAGAGTTTTATTTTTTGTTCTTGTGACTTTCAATAGATAAAATTTAAAATGTCTTGTAAGGGGGAAGTCTTACTGCAGAAGAAATAACTGCACTTCTAAGAGAATTATCAGATAATTAATTAGAAAGTGTAAAATTATTTGGCTTGCATGATGAAAATTTTATTTGTAGTGTATCATCTTGATCTGAAAATGATGAAGGTACTGAATTTGATGATTCTCAAAATTAAAATGAATTTGTAACTTGTATTGGAAAGAATTTATTTCTTTGAGTATCGCCAGCAGCATTTTTTAAAAATATTAAATTGATTTAATTTTATAATGAGATCGTTTTTAAAGTATTAAAATAAATTTATACTTTTGATGATCTCAAATAGACTTGCGCCACTTTCAAAGTCAACAAAATATTAAAATTACACATTGATGAAATGTTAAATATGGGATTTCAATTGAATCAAAGGAACTTTTTTATGAAACCTTCATTAAATATATTAAAAAATAGGAATAAAAAGGCTTTATTTCAGTATTTCTTCAGCTAATGCCATTTAAATTATTTTCAAGTTAAGTGAGCAAACAGAACATTAATGTGTACCCTTAAGTGAATACAGTACAATTTATATAATTGACGAAAATCAGTCAAATCAAATCTAGTTTTTATAGCCTAAATTATCCTTTATATATTTTTCTATAATCTCACAAAATTTGAAATGCAGAGTTATGATAACTTTTGCATTCATTTTTATTCACATCCCAGTGACAAATGAAAACTTTAAACTGACTTATCTCAGAAAGATAAAATAACTAGTTTGTCTTCATTTAAAATGCTAAAGCTTTTTTTCTATTGTGCCAGATGCTTTAATATTCTTTCTAGTTACTGCTAGAAAACTTGTAGCATACATGTATCAAAAGTTGGTATGCACTTATGAATCAAAGCAATACTTTTTTTTTATTTAAATAATTGAATTGAGAATGTATACACACATTTTTTAAGGAATTTTCAATAAGTATTCATAAATAGAATATTTTTACAAATATCAATCATGCCATCTTAAATAGCATGGCGTCTTTTGTTATAGTTTGACATACTTGTGAATCAAATTTCATGTGTGTAGTTCAATATTTGTAAGAGAAATAGTCTTTTAAAATCACTTCATTACTTTTTTTTCCTCTTAAAAATTAAATGGTTTGTATTTTATGATATTTTGAGTCCAAATTTAGTCTGTTTTAAATGATATATACACATAGGGAACAACCAAAAATATTTTGAAAACCATTAAATTAAAAAAGAATTTGTAAATTGTATCATGTCCCCTTAAAGTTAGTTTTCATGTATTGCTTCAGTGTTGTGTTCATATATGACTTTTCAGTTTTAATGGTGTGCAATTTTTTTCAGAACTTGGGTGCTAATCAATCAACAGTGGAAGGTGGTTTGTCATTTCCTGTACGCTCAAATAATGGAATAGGTACTCCTGACTCTACTATTGTAGGTGATGAGGTAATTAAATATTTCATTTGTAATTGCATTTGAAATTAATTATGTGTATTGTTTCAGCATTATTGTTTATATATGTATTTTTTTAAGTTTTAATAATGAATATATTTTTCAGAATTTAAGTGCTAAACTATCTTCGACAAGAAGTGGTTTTTCATTATCTGCACGTTCTAATAATGGAATTGGTACTCCTGATTCTGCTATCATAGGAGATGAGGTGAGTAAATACATATAAATATATATGTTTACTTTGATTTCAATCCAATTTGGAAAAATAAGAATGGTTGAAATTTTGCTAGCACCAATGATCTTCTGTACAAAAGTATGATGTTGGAAATTTATTATGTGATTGAATGAGATATTCATATGCATTGATTATATATGTAACTCAACTTTTGTTTGCTTTTTAAAGAGTTACTAAATAGACAATTTTAAATTATTGTTAATACTTGGAAAAGCAAACCTTACTTTCCCACTAAAGAATTTTTTTTAAAAATTGTAATAATACTTTTTTTTTTTACAGATTTTTTATAGCTTAACTTGTATTGCAATATATTCAATAGAAAATTAACTTCTGTATATTTATCTTCTTTTTAGATTACATATAACTAACTCATTTGGACTGAAATGCTCAAAGTAATACATCAATAATTTAACTATTGTATTTTAAATGATTTTGTTCACTTGTTTTTTTTTAAATATATGTGCTGGCTTTTCCTCTTAATGTAATGTGTTGTAGTATTGCTAAATGTTTTTAATAAGGTCTTGTTCTAACATTTGTTCTATCCTATTATTTGTTGAGAATCTTGTTGTTTATATGAAAACTTTAACTTTTCTAAATAAAAATATAAAAGCTTATTTACGTTGGAGTAAAATATCATTAACTTAATAATACAGTATTTTTCCAATAAAAAATGTCAAGTTATGTTGAGTAATTAGACGGAACTAATTTTACTCTTACCTTTGCAATAAGATTTAAAGAAACAAGCCAAGATTATCCCCTTCCCCATTATTTTGAAAGAATTGATGCCATGAAAAAAAAATGTTTTGCTAAATAGTGTAGTACCTGCAATTTTGCTGTTTTTGTTTTGCATATTCTCATAAAGCTATATAAAAAGATAAAGATATTGGTGTAATTATTACTTGCCACCAATGCATGTTAATTTGTTCATGATCTTTTGGATGGCCAACTAATAAAGATTCAAATTGCTTTTGAAATATCTATTGCAAAAGTTTTGCTGAACAGTATTGTTAATATTTGAGTCATTTTCTCTGTTTTCGTAATTTGAAAATAATGAAAAGAGTTGTTCCCAAATAGGCTGCTGCTAGTTTTTTGGCTGAACAAGATGATCAATCAAGTGATTTTGAAGCCTCCATATTAGATAAAAGAAAAATAATGGGACTACAAGATACTCTTACTGAAAAAGAAAATGATGGTAAGGGCTTACAGAAAAAATAATACTGTTTTAACATTCACGTTCCATTTATTTTAAAGAAAAGTTACATTTTAAAATTCATTTTTCAGCTGCAGAGAAAAAAAAGAAATTAGATATGTTTTCAGAAGCTGATAACTTCTGCTCTGATTTGGTTAGTATGAAATTGAATATAAAAATCATGCATTTTATAAGTGTTATTTATATTTTTATAACTTTTAACTAACTAAATATGTACTTTTTACTTTATTATTTGCAGAGTCCCAGTTCTTCACGGCTTATCTCTGCAACTGGGCAAGAAAATCCAAATCTCACTGACAATTGGGATGATGCTGAAGGCTATTATCGTAAGTATTGTTAAATTATTTGGTAATTTATGAAGTGCTGTTACATATTGATTGATTATAAGTACAGGAGGAGGTTAAAATTCATACTTTATTTGAAAAAGCTTAATTGAATAACATTTTTTCAATTAAGTTTTTTCGATAAAAATAATAAAAAAATTTACAAAAATGTGTCACGGTGCAAAAATATCAAATTTAAGGTGCATCAAATAATTTACTCTATTTTGCTTCATTAACTATAGAATTTTTGAAGAAGTTAGAACCTGTAGACTTTGAGAGTTTGTATTATGCTTGCATCATTAAAAATGCAATGCTTTATGAGAGTAGCTGTTAAAACCTTAAATAAAATTTTCTTTAGTAACAGTATAAAATAGTAAGTGATTTGATCATATGGATTAATTAGGATTACCATTTTATTTCTTGTTTAAAATTCAGTATTTTATGGAATTTGGTAATTAAATATTCTTTTAAATAAGTACTTATGTTAACTTCCTCCCTTTCTAATATAGGTGTTAGAATTGGTGAAGTTTTGGATACACGATATACTGTTTATGGATATACTGGTCAAGGTGTTTTCAGCAATGTTATTAGAGCTCGAGATATGGCTCGAGGAAATCAAGATGTTGCTATTAAAATCATTCGAAATAATGAAATAATGTAAGTGTGATTTCACATTTGATATTAGATTTCAATTCTTATTCTCTTGTCTGAAATATGAATGTAAATGTTAATTTATATGGTCCTCAGAGCAAAAAAATTTTTGATGAAGAACAACTTAATTTGTTAATGTATATATCCTGAATATTTTTAATAATTCTTTTTAAATTTATAGGCATAAAACAGGTTTGAAGGAATTGGATGTGTTGCGACGTTTAAATGATGATGATCCAGATGATAAGTTTCATTGCTTACGTTTGTATAGACATTTCTTTCACAAGCTCCATTTATGTTTGGTGTTTGAACCTTTATGGTAATTTTTTTTTTTTTTTTTTTTGTCAAAGCTTTAAAATTTAGTGATAAAATTTTTAATTGAATTTCAAGTAAACTTAATGAAATTAATTTTTTTTAGTATGAATCTAAGAGAAGTTTTAAAGAAATATGGTAAAGATGTTGGACTACATATCAAAGCTGTTCGTTCCTACAGTCAGCAACTATTTTTAGCTTTAAAACTCCTAAAAAGGTGCAACATTTTACATGCAGATATTAAACCTGATAATATATTGGTAAGTTTAAAGTAAAAGTACCAAATTAAATTATTTTGTTACATTTTAAAATTAAAATGAGATTGCATTTTCCTAACACCACTCATTAATAGTAGAAATTCATCCAGTTTACCTAGCCTGATAATTTTAATGAAAATTTTGAACCAGAATTCAGTTTTGGAATATGGATAACCACTGCTATCTTCTTAGTTAACAGAAAATGGCTGAAGTAGTCCCAATTCCAGATGGCATCAGTCTCTCTCCTTTTTAAGATCTTTCAATCTATTGGGATTCATCTCTCCCTCAGAAATTTTAATTCTTCTAGTCCTGTTTTTTGTTCCTTTGTCTTTCAATTAATTGTAGGATGATGAGACGTTGAAATTTTGTAGAACTCAAAGATTGCTAAATATTTTAATGAAACAAACAACTGTCAAGTATGGATGACCAATACAATTAACATCACAACATTTGCCAGCAACTAAATATGTACACAGAGACCAGGTAACAAGTATATTAAAATGTTGAACAGATTTCTTTTTCTTTCAACTTCATAAAGTGTTTGCTTGTATCTAATATGAGAAGCATACTGTTTCCAAAAATGAGGTGATAGTAATGAATATGGAGAACCCATAACTTATTAAGTAATATGGAAATAAGCTCTTTAGGATAAAAGTTTAAAAAGTTGTTATTTATAAAATTTAAAATTATGTTTAGAAGTATAACAATATTATCAAAGGAAGGACCTAATAGAAAGTTTTTAATAAAGCTTATGATTATATGTACATATTTTAAAAAATGCTTCAATTTTGTATAGTATACTCTAACCCTATTTTTGTATGGGGGATCAATTTTTTTTATGGAAAATGTATTGCTTATTTCTTCTATATTTCAATGATAAATGGAGTTACTACATTATATTTTAAGGAAAGAGTTGTATTTATGTTTCTAAGTTTTGAAGATGTAGTTTAATTTTAAAAAATTTATGTATGTCAATAATTTATTTCAAAAAAGGAAAAGTTTTCCTCTGTGAAAGTATATTGAGTTTATTAATTCAGATTCTTTGACAACAAGCAAATACAACTATAAACCAATTAAATGCTGCACTATGCTCAAAAACTGTTATTGACAAACTATTTATTTATTGATTGAAATTGAATTAAAACACTTAACATAAGAAGTATGGAAAATTTTCTACATGATTAATTAAATGGTCCACAAATATTAATAATATTTTATGCTTATAAACTATATTTGTATGCTCAATTTTTGAATAGTAATAAAGGAACTTTTGAATGAAATATAGAAATAGCACCGGTTAAACAGAAAATTAAGTTTTCCAACCAATTTCAAGAAAGATTTTAATAATTGATTAGCAAAAATTTATACATTTAAAGAATTTTACAATTATCCATTGGTCAAAAACTCAAACAATAAAAGCAGCTGTAGGTTGAAGGAAGTATAAAATAATTTTCTTATCAAAATTTGCACAGCAATAATCAGATGAAAAGCTAAAGAATCATGGAAAAGTAAAAACTCTCCCAAGATTTGTTGAAATAAGAAATAAATATAAAAGATATTGTTTTGGTTTTTATTTTGTATTCTTTGTTTTGTTCTATCCAGTGTTATTTTGACACATTACATAACATTCTTGTGTAAAATGTACAAGATACTATGCATCATATTATATAAATTTAAAAGATTAAGAATTTTTTGAGGTTGGTCCAGGAAAAATAGGTTTTTAATTTCATGTGAAGCAAATTCAAAATTAGTTCTTTGTGGAAATTGTGATGTGAGTATTATGCTTCTGTATTTTTATTCAAATGGGAATGTAAAATTCATCCAACAGCCATATCTAGTGCATTGCTAAATAGATTCCAATATTTTTTTGTTTCTAAACAGAGATCTATATTATTCAAGAAATCTGTGTAGCAATGGGACTTTTCTCGTTCCCTCGTTGTACATTTTTATGAGATTTTGTTGAAAAGTAGGGTGTTTTGTGTATTTGACAAAAACCTTTTGGTTTTGGTGATATGCTGATATTTTGAATAAGTTTATGCTGAAATTACTACAATACTGTCTTTCTGGCTAGAAAAGTATACTTATCCATCACTGTGGTAGTTAAAATCACCTCTTATCCATTTTGAAGCTTTTGTTAGGATTGCAGAGATCATTTTCCTATATTCAAAAATCCTAAATTGTTCAAGTTGGTTTGAAACTCTTTTCAGATAACCCCATTAAAAGTACATGTGATGAAAAAAAAGTATCAGAGTAAATTTCATACTTCACTGGACTTTCAACATTGGATAAAAATTGACACTCAACTCTATATTCTAGAAAAGATTTTTCTATTTCTGAACTTTTCCACTCGATTATCAGGATGTATGGATAGCCATTGTTGTAACATGTCTGTAATTTATAATCAAACCATATTGGTTTTCCTTTTAAGAACATTTTTGCTGAATGAGAACCATAATTAGTTACTATCGATGCCTCTATACTCAGTTTAGATTAGGAAAATGCTGAACTACTAAAAATTATACTTGTCACAAAAATGAGTTGAAAGCAACATATTTAAGAAATCAAACTTATGTTATCAATTTTATAATGCAATAGCTTCAATTAAATTCCCATTTCTTTAAAGTAAACTTTAACATGGCGCTCTGTTATTAGATGCCTTTCTCTCCCATGTCAAGAACGTGATCTCTTAACTAAATCTGTTCTCTTGTCTGACCTTTTATATCATTATCTTGTGTTATTTAAAATTTCTGTACTTCAAATTTTTAAACCTGTGGATTCTTCCATAGTATTGACATCCCTTTTAATTTTTTCAATTTTATGCTGTTCGAGTATGAATCCTTTCCTGACATTCTCAAACTAAAAATTCTTTCCATCATTATGTCCCTTGTGCTAGGTTTTGGAACTTCAAAGGTAAATACCAAATCAATTTAAATGATTCATAAAAGTCTTTCAAAGGATGACCTGTATCTCGTAATTGTTTCACAATATGAATCAACTTGCATTGAAATGAGTCTTTATCTTCCTTAATGTCTGATTTGTATTTAAATAAATCCTTAAGTAATGCAACTTCTCTTGCCTGAGTATTAGGCTTAAATAGCTTTTAACTTACACCATGCTTTCTTTCTATCATCCCCCCCCCCATAATAGTGGCTGTAATTATCTATGTTGATTTTAAAAAATTAATCTATTTTTTTCTCTGTAATTTTTATAGAACAATGCAAATAAAATTGTATATTTCAGACATTTTTTTAAATGCTGTTATTTTAATGAAATATTGGAATGTAAAAGTTTAAGAATATAATTATTTTTGCTTTGAAGAAACTGAAATGCTTAGTAAAAATTTAGCAGTTTTCTGAGGAATTTATCTTATTTTTTTCTAAAAGTTACAATGTATTTTAGAGTGTATTATTTTTTTATTTGGGGGAGAGGGATTTGTGATTATGATGAAGTTGAGAATATTACAGGTTTCAATTATTAGTAAGCAGGATCACCTTACGGAGACTTAAATGCAAATCTTAAATTTCTAGTGTTTTGTAAAAAAGTAACACCGGTGTTTTAATCAAATACAAGTCTTTCTGTGTGTGTATGTGACTTATTAGAAGCATTTTTAAAACTTCTGTTGTTTTAATTAATAGAGTATGATTTTTTTTCTTAAAGTGTGTGCTATCTTTCATTTAGCAGATTTGAAAGTTCCATCTCATTTGATATTTTATTAATTTTTCTGGCTTAAATTTATGGAAAAAAATTATATTTTGCATATTTTAGGTTAATGACCGAAAGCTTGTACTCAAACTTTGTGATTTTGGTTCTGCATCACATGTTGCAGAAAACGATGTTACTCCGTATCTGGTGAGCCGATTTTATAGAGCTCCTGAAATTAGTAAGTTATTTTTTTATAAATACTTTTTAACTTTTTGTAAGTGATGTGTGCATGTTATAAATATTACATGTATGAGTGAGCAATTGTCTAGGAGGAATGTTACCATGCTTCACAAATACAAAATTAAAGCCAGCAAAATGTGAAAATTATAATTAATATAAGGCACAAGAAGAACCATCCATATGCTAATTTTTCTCTTTACCATATGTTGGTCATCTGATAGCTCTTATAAGAGATGTAAACGATTTGACACATTTGGACAGGTGTTGTTCAAAGAGAAAATTTATTGGGAAAGCTTTAATTAATGAATGAAATTTTAGTATTTTTTGCCAATATGGGTTAGGTTATTTTACTTTTGGATGCATTATTAAAAAGACTAGTTGATACTAGACTAGTGGATATTTCATGGCATTGTCAGATTATTGTTATCTAAGTTTTAGCCCTGAACTTTCAATTGTATTGAAAAATATTCTTATTGCTTTCGCTTCTTGATTTAAAAGGGACAGGACTTGAATTTCTGAAACAGAAGAATTGTTTACCATGTTCGCCCCTGTTGTATATCTCTCTCCTTGTAATTGATTTCTTCAAACCCCATTTTAAGTTATCTCTACTGAGCAGACAAATGATATTTGTCAAATTTCTCAAGTATGTTAAAATAAAGGACACCCCATGAGAGTCAATTTCCTCAAAACCTGTTCTTAGTAGATATCTCTTTGACAGAAGAAATATTTTTTTTAACCAAATTTAAAGTTTGTGCAATAATTCCCAAATGGGAATTTTTATTTATTCTCCCCCCCCCCCCCTAGGAGATGATTTTTGCAAAACCTCTTCTTAGTGGATCACTAATCATTTAAACTTTACTCATCTTGCCTGCCAGTTTTCAAGTTTGTAGGTCTAAAGTTCCAGAGATCTTGTGACGAGGGAGGGAGTTGCTTTTCTCCTATATATATAGATAGATTGAAGATGGGTGAAAAATAACAAATGCTTCTCATTTGTTATTTTTCGGTACTTAGAGGGCCAGGATATTATGTTGTTTCCAGACTCTGGGAAGTGTTTCAAATTCCAGCAAAGACTAGCAAGTGTCACAGGAGTTGTGTTAGCAATATACAATACCTGCAAAAGATAGGTATGTTGTCTTATCAGAAAAACGGGATTCACAGCCAGTCAAGTGGCAGATGAATTTATTGCTGCCATAGATGAATGGATACCCCCCCCTGCCCCGAAAAAATGGTAGTCAGTTGTTAGGAAGAAAGAAAACTTATGTTCAGAGTACCTGTTATGGATTTGTTCCATTGTTAAGACATCAACAAACGGTGCTATGATCATCATAATTGGATCATCAAGGACTGGACTTGCTTGCTCTTCTTCTCCATTGAATGAAGGTGTAGTAATTGGTCTGATTGTAGACAACATCTGGCTGGAGAATAGTATTGCTTATCAAGAAAATATTCAGGAAAGTGATTGATGTCCTACATGTGGTATTGTGATATGGGCTAGCATCATGATCAACAGCAGCATGCCTGTACATGTTTTTGAAACTAGAACTAGGACAGTCAATGATACGTTAATGAAATTCTGCTGTTTCATGTTCACTTGAAACTTGTTTCACTTCACTTCATCTTCATGTTCACATGTGGGTGATAAATTTGTTTTCATAGTCGACAACATATTTCATCAAACAGATGTTGTTGAAAATGATCTAAACAGTAAGGGTATTCAACAATTTATATGGTCTGTAAGTTCTCCTAACCTAAACCTTATTAAAAATGCTTAGGAGGACTTAGAAAGGAGGCTTGCTAATTGATAATATCCTCCAAGAAACAAAAACACTCATGTGTGCTCTGATAGAGTACTCAGATAAATTGCCCTGCAACGGTTTAATATATTTTACCAAGTCTGCCAGACATGTAGAACTCAATGGTAAACAAATCCCATATTAAAAACTTTTGCAAACATTGCAGTTTTTGTTAATGAGCATTTCTCCATTCCCTTTATAAAGTGAAAATCTATAGCTTTTATTAGTTTTTAAAACCTCTCCTTAATTTTATTCTGTTTAGACATTTGAGATTTGTCCTTAGCATTTGCCTACCTTTGTGTGTGTTTTTATTTAGATAATGTATTTTTACTTGCAAACATCAATTTGCTTTAGATTGCAGAGTGCAATTCTGGAAATTTTATATTTTAAATAATGTTATCTTGATATTTAAAGATGTATGACTGTGGTTTGTGTGTTTCTGTAAATATAGCAAATTTTTTACAGTTTCCTCCATGTTTTTAATGTATTGCAAAAGCATTAAAATGTAATTATAATCTCAGCCAAAACTAACTTTGTGTAACATCTATATAAATTACTATTTATATGCATATAATTCTGGATTCTTTTCTTATAACAATGTAATATTAATGCATTTAATAGTAAATTTCATGTTTTTATATTGTAGTTTTAGGTCTGCCTTATGACTTTGGAATAGACACATGGAGTGTTGGATGTACATTATATGAATTATATACTGGAAAAATAATGTTTCCTGGGAAATCTAATAATCAGATGCTGAAACATTTTATGGATTTAAAGGGAAAATTTCCAAATAAATTAATTAAAAAAGGAGCATTTAGGGAACAGCACTTTAATTCCAATTGCAATTTCCTTTCTCATGAAATTGATAAAGTGACTGAAAGAGTAAGTAAAGTTTTGTTTATTACTGTGATAATTATCTTTAATCTTCACTCAGTATGGAAAAATAAAATTTTTAATTGTTTATTTTAAATAAGTAAGATATTTATCAGGCTCATTCACTGAGAAAAACTAGGGAATTCATTCTCAAAGTAGATAAATATTATCTGTTGTGAAAGATTTTATTAAATATCACAAATCCCTTTCTCTAGACATTTAAAAAAAGACAAATTTAGTTTTTCTTTTATTATATTTAATGTTGTTTAATTTCTAAAGATTGTGTTTTTAGAAATTTGCACTCTTAACACTAGTAATTGCAAAAAAGAAAAAAAGTAATTAATACAAAGTTCTCATCAGAAATTGTTAGTTTGTCACATTGTTTTATTATGTATTTTTTTAAATTGGTATTAACTAGAAATCATAAATTTGTTTGATAGGAAAAGGTGGTAGTACTTACCAATATTAATCCTAGCCGAGATCTACAGGCAGAGTTGGTAGGCTCTCAACGTTTGCCTGATGATCAATATCGTAAAGTATGTCAGTTAAAGGACCTTCTAGAAAAAATTTTAATGCTTGATCCAGCCAAGAGGATATCAATAAATCAAGCACTGACACATCCTTTTATTCAAGAAAAAATATAAGTAAGTGTATTTTTGTTCACATTTCTATAAAAATGTTAATACTTGAGTATGTTGTTGTTGTTGTGTCCTTCCCGCAGGGAAGGAATGAAAGTTGCCATTACTTATACTTGAGTATATAATTGGTATTTGAAGAATTAAAGATTTTATGTATTTCTATCATACTTCCGTAAAATTAAGTTATTTTAAAAGATTGATGTGAATAAATTTATGTAATTTTTTTTTTTGTATAAGAGTTTAAATTTCTCATTTCTTTTTTCATTAGTAGTTCATGAATAATTGTTAACAATACCTAGTTACAATATATGTACGTACTATGTATAACTTCTGAAAATTGATCATCATAGAGACTAAAATTAGGGGAAAGTTCAGAAATGAACCTTCTATATGGATTTGTACCAATTCTGATTCATAAAAGCTCTTGCCTTATACTAATATAAGAGAGAAAATCTGAACTCTTTAATGACAGATAAGTCATGCATTTCCCTATGAGCATCTAAAGGCTGGGCATGTCTCTTATTACTTTTTTGATAGAACATTAATTTTGTATTTTTTTCATGTCAGTAAATGTAGTCCTATGCCTATTATAGTGGAAGATTTAAAGACAGAAAAATATTGACAGTTGTTTCATTTAAGTTTTTTTTTATATTTGGTATTTTGTGTTGGATGGAAGCAGGAAAAATGTAGGGATGAGCAATATAAATAGAGATCACACACTTAAACTGTGTTGGTTGATATATGAAAACATGCATTAGTTTTCAATACTTCAGAATACTTTTGTTTCTGGCGATATGGTTGTAGTGTTTTCTTAAAATTTGTTAAAATTACTCCTAATAACTGAGTGTTCCTCTCATAGTGTACTAAAAATTGAAACAATTAGCCCACATAAATCTAATGTATGGAATTTTTCCCAAAGGTAGACTTTTGCATAAACTACTCATCTTTACTGTGTAGTGCAATCTAAATACCTTTTAAAATCAATGATTTTTTTTCTGCCATTAAGAAAATTTTTATTAAAAAGCTATCTTGACTCTTATACTACCAGTCTTCTTAAAACATGATATTGTATTATCTGATATCACAGTTTAATTTGATTTTTAAACAAAAATTATAATTTTTCTGGCAATTTTACATTTTTTAAGGCAGTTTGGTGAATATTAAAGAGCAAAATCTTAACTTGTAGCAAGTTTTTGGAAAATAACAAAAAAAAAAAATTCATATGTTAAATACGGTTGTAACTTGCCTATTTTTCATACTGTGTTAAAATTTGAACTTAAGTAAGCAATACAGTTTTTCACATGAAACTCATAAAGCAAAGAATTGCATTTTGTGTTATAGAATGGAAAAGCAAAATATATTCATTTGTATAGACTAATTGGGGCTTTAGATTATCTGGACAAATGAAAGTCCAGATTAAACAGAGTAGTCAGTAAAAGGTATATTGCTAAACACTTAGTACTGTAAAATACATATGTTTAGACATGAAATAATTCATAGTGGTAAATAACTGCATAAGATAAAATTCAGATCAATATATGTGTGAGGCAGAGATAGGACTATTTGGAACTTTTGATAATCTTACATTTATTAATTATTAATTTTTTTAACAAATTACTTCTGATTGAATGGGGTCTGGATTAATAAGGGTTACTGTGTAGAACATATTTAAAACTGGAAATTTTTTTGTATTCAGCTAGGAATGAGTGCTGCAATATTAATTTTCAAGAGTTTTATTTTAAAAAGTATATCATGTCTATTTCTTATTTTTTAACATCATGGTAAAATAACTTCATGTAATAACTTTGTGTTCATTTAAAGTAAAATGGAATTGAAACTAGCCTTTCACATTGAAGTGAAACTTCACATTGTGGTTAAGTAGGAAGTTATTAAATGGGATGTATTATTATCAAAGCTTGAAGAAAGAATTCGAGTACAAGAATAAAATTAAGCAAAAAACACGAACTTTTTCTTGATGGGCAATGGATTCAACTAAGGAGTCATTGGAGATAAAATTTATGCTAAATGAATGTTGTGTATTATAGATCACATCTAACAACTTGTCAGCCTGACTTTGCTCATTGTATTGATTGATACATGTCAATTTTTTTTTTCAAGATGTTAAATTATGAGGATTGTACTGTGCATGTATGTAGTAGATACATGTATATTATTGAATTTCATAAAATTAAGTAACTCTTTAAAGTATTTATAGTAAAAAGGTTTATATATTTTTCATTATGTAGTAAATTTGAAATAACATCACATAAATTCAGTTTTATTTTTCTCTTTGTAGTGAGAATTACATTTGTGAAGAGATGAAACTTTGATTGGGGTGAACACAGAAAAGTTCATTTGCATTTTTTTGACTTGCACCATTTGAACTTTATTGCTATTGTGACTCATTAAAATATCATTTTAGTGAGAAGAAACGTATGTGCTTTACCTCTCCCTAGATTTTTGTTCTTACCATTTTTTCAACATGCTTTCATAAAACTTTGATATACATATCTGAAAAGTTGACTCCAAATACTTTTTGATTTTTGCTAATGAGAACAGTATTTTTTGTTGTAGATATGTAATAAATTTAAGTGTTATCTGAACTAAGTGATGCATTATGTAAATTTATTTTCTATATTAAATTGCCATTTGCTTTTATTTAATATATTTCATTGGATTTTTTCTTATTAATATCTGAATCTGTCAGTGGTATGAAAAGATTATTTTATGTTTTTTAAATCCTTAGTCAATAAATTTAAATATCTGGTAAAATAAAGTTGGAATATTTTTGAGAATTAGAAATAATGCTCTTAAAATTAGGTTGTATTTTGTTTTAGTTATAATACAAAATAATTTTCCCTATATATTTGTATATAAATTTGTATTAAAAATTTGCTTGTTAAACAAGGGAGATCAATGCAGGTTAAAGCAGAATTTGATATTTTAACATTTTTAAGATTTCAAATTTGACCTAAATTAAAAACATGCTTAATTATTTTATGCTTTTACATGTTTTTTTCCCCTCCAATATTATTTTAGGCATCTGAAATTAATGTTTGGAAAAAAAACATTGTGTTATTTTTGTGAAGGTAACAGTACATGTTTGTGAAATTTGTCTAAAAAATAATTGTTATTTATATCATGTTTGAAATGTTAGCTATATTTTGTCTACATCTGTAAAAGAATTATGTGCCTAACTCTTTGGATTTCATTGTTAAAATGCATAGAAGTTGTTTATAGTATTATGCAAATTTAATTTTTTATGAAGTTTGATACTTATAGATATTGTGTGCACAAATTAAGTTATAAAATAACTTTAATTTTGCATTAAATTGTTTGAGATAATGACTTCTTTTATAATGAAGTCAAAATTAATCACCAAAATTCTAAAATTGTAAATTTCTATTGTACAACGTTTAGTTCTTCATTAATATTATGAAAAAGAAGTTATGTTTAAAATATCAACCAGTGCATTTGTTAATAAAAATTGTTTCTATCATTTAGAATATATCAAGTTACATGAAACCTTCTGTTATATTGTGACTTTAAATTTCTTTTATAGGATATTGGTATTGTATTTGATTTTCTGAATAATCTTACAGTGCTAATGTTTACCAATTGTATGTTTTTTAGCATGTGTAAACTGATGAATGGCTGATACCATTATGAGAACCCTTTTTTTTCTTCTATGTATTCTTAACTTTATCATATTTATTGTTTTTGCTATTTATTAGGTTATTTCTCATGCCATGGCTTGCTGTTGAAATTTGCTCTGTTAGCCGACACAAAGCAGTAAAATTCTCGTGGTAATTGGTTTTATGTCATTTCAATTTTCATTCGAGCACATATATTTTACAAAAAAAAAAAAAATTACATAATATATGCTGTTTGTGTCTTACTTTTGTCAAATTATTCACATCATTAGGAACTTAATAAGAAGGCATTTTCTTCAGGAAGTGGGTATAGTGGTGTTATTAAAAACAGTGTTTTTGTGAGAAAATTTGTAAATTTTTTCTTGCGTACCATTTGGAACTTTTGCTTTTTAGCTGTTCAATAATTATATCAATTAATTTTAAAAATTAGTCTCTTTTCTCCTTTTAAGTTCACAGAAACATTCAGTTTAGACATGAATATTTTTTATACTAATAATTCTGTTAAAAAAAATCAGTCACAAATTAACTGTGCATTGAATTATCTACAGTGTTTCAAAAAGAGTGTAACCTAAAGATTAAAAAAGGCATTAAAATTATTTTTTGATCATATAAAGTATTGTATAATAACCATTTTCTTATTAATTATTTGTTGTGATAATTCCCTTTTTTGTTGTAAAAATAAAACAATGAATTAGTTTTAAATAAGGTTTAGATGATCATTTTAGTTCAATTCAATTATGTTTGCCTATTTAAAGGAATATATTCAAAATTATTCAATCTGTATTAATTTTACTTTGCATTTAGAACTTTTTATTTTTGTTCATTGTACTTAGTTATTATTATCTAGGTTACATTCTTTTTTAAATGCTCTACTTAATGACTGATTTTAAATCTATTATTACTTATTATCCACTTGATTATTCTCAGGCATGAAGATGTGGTTCAAAGAGACCCAAGAAGTTTTACAAGTTCCACTACCTCTTTGCTGTTGCCCTCTGATGGCAGAAATTGAAAACAAAAAGGAGTTATTTATGCAGCTAAAAATTTATGTGCTTTTTTTCTTTCTTCTTTCTTTTGTATATTTTAGTATAATCTTTTTAATTTTTAAAAAATATATCTATTATTTTTAAGCAATGTGCTTGAAGAAATGAAATTGCCTTTTTTGTATCGAATACAGGGGTGGATTATTAAATTGTATATTGAGTTTAGGTAATTGTTACTATTTTGTGTATGTCTTTCATTCATTTAACTTTGAAAATATATTTATTGTAGGTATAGATTTGATATGAATTCAGAGAAACAAGTTTCTATACATTTGAGCCATGGTTATTTGAAATATTAAATCAAATATTTGTATGGAATGTTAAGAATTTTTAATTACTTTAAAGGTGGGAAAAGTGTAAAGGATTAGAATATTTTTTTCACTGTGATGGTAATATTTGCTTGTAACTTTTGAAATGTGGTTTTTAAAAAAATGAAAATTTTCATAAAAGCATTATAAAAAGTTGTTTTTGCATATTTTTTCAGTTGTAATATGTTAATGCAAAAATTTTATTAAATTTTTGCATGAATATATTTATTTTAATTTGCAAGTATGTTAAAGAAATACTTAATGATTCTGAAAATTGTACTTAAAGATTTGAATTATATAATTAGCTTAATTATGGCTCTTTTGTATTGTATTTATTCTCTTTCTCATCTCTAAACCTACTAGTATATGAGAACTGAATTAAAACTTTTTACTTCGTTATTCTCAGGTACCCTACTGGGATACCAAAGGCAAAGAAGTGACGACGATACAAGCCTCACTGATGATCTGCCATTATCTCAGTAAAAGATTGAAACTAGTTAGGAATTCAAAAGATTTTTATAAGTTTTTTGAGTGAAGGAAGTGATTTTTCAAATTTGTTGATTGGTTATTTTTTTAAAATTGGTAATTAAAATTATTAATTGTTTTAAGGAAGAAAACATTGGGACCAGTCCTTCTATTAAATATATGTTGTATTCATAAAAAAAAAAATGATGTAGCTGATGTTTCCTTTATTTTAATATTTATGTAGTACCTGCAGAATGTTTTGAAATGTAGTGTCTACCTAAGTTGTGCAAATTTTGCTTTGCAGTTTTTCATGTTTCATCTGCAAATATACTTATTATATATATATATATATATATATATATATATATGTTTTTTCTTAATTAAGAAATGTAACTTTATTTTTAAAATTAAAACAAAGTATTTTCATATACCTAGTTTCATAAAAGCAATTTTTGGCAAAAATAATAAATTATAATAATTAAAATTATTTGATCTTTAAAAGCAACTTTTATATTTGTACTCTTCTTAATAATAATAAAGAAGAAAACATTGTTTAAAAGTCAATATAAGAAATATGCATGCTATAACTTTGATTTGCATACTTTCATATTCTACTACAATTTTACAGAGAATAGAAACTTTTACTTGTGCAAAACTTGATACTTTAAAAATGTATTGTTCTAAATACATATATATGTGACATGCAAATCAAATTGTATAGATGTTGTTTTGAAAAATGTCTTTTCAGACAATGAGAAATGTAGCATTTATTTCTAAACATGATTCTGTATGTAAAGAAAAAATGTGTCGGGTTTTGTTGATTATGTACACCTGGTGTAAATAAATGACATGTTTTATACTTTGTGTTTTGTGTAATTATTTTAAGATACTGGTTATATGAAATATTGATATTTCTATAAATATTTGTGTTATATTTATATTGATATTTCTCTAAATAGTTGTTACAATTAGATATATAATTAGTTGTGTTGATATTTTGTATTATATAAAGTAGTTCCTTATATCAAAAAGACTTTCTGAATGTTTTAAAACCACAGATGTTAAACATTTATTACAGCAGAACTTTCTTATGTGTACATATTGGAAAATACCAAACAATTTAAAATTATATACTAAACTGTGCTAAATAATTGGTACAATTCCTCCCCCCCTTTCCCTTAAAACAGGTTCATGGACCACATTAACTGGTGTTTTTTTTTTTATCTTCCTAGAGATGGTATGACTGATTTAGCTTCATTTGTGAGCTTTAAAGTGTTATAGATGGGTGTAAGTTCTTGCACTTTTTATTACACTTGATTACTTGAATATGTTTAAAAATGGACATTACTCGGGGGAAGCAAGCAAAAATTACTGTCCTGAAATATATTTTTATGACTGATATATTATTTCTGCAATTCATATAGACAACATTAAAAGAATTCAGATCAGTGACCCTGAAAAAGAGGGGGGAACATAGTTGCAAACGGGAAAACTACTCGGAGAATTAATAAAATTAAAGAATTATAAGTATAAGAAATAGTGAGATTAATCCAAAGGAAAACTCACTCAGGCTTTAGAGCAGAGGTACTCAAACTTTTTTCCCACTGGGCCGCATAGATATGGCAGATATATCCTATGAGCCACAAGAAGATTATTGGAAAAAACTTATGACGAAGGAAATATTGGACACTTAAAATATGGAAAATTTGATCAAAATATTAAAACTCCATTTTTGGCTTTTAATACCATATTTATCTCCAAGCATACAAACGTTTTTTTTTTTTAGGTTTTATGCATTTTTTACTGAAAAATGAAGTAGTTTCGATTCCTTTCTACTCATGACTCACTATCATATGAACAAAGTTCCCATACCCTTTCATAATTTGATTTTTTCTCTTGACAATGCTTTTCTTATTTTTATTTCAAATATTAATTTATCAAGTGCAAAATGACAGCTAATGGGAGTTTTGGCTGAAATCATTTGTTTATAATTTAAAATCAGTTTTACCCATAAAATAGTCACTAATCCAGTTCAGTGTGCTTCTTCGCTTTGTTATTAATAACTGTTATAATTACAAATAGAAAAACAAGTCTTGCTATTTGTACCCATATATCAACAAGAAAATTGGTAGATTTAATTTGCTTGATTGGTAGAATTACCCCCTAAATTTTTAATACTCAAACTCACTGGGGCAACAGCTCATGAGGGCCTAACATGCCTATCCCAGTATAAGTGACCATTGGGCGCTAAAGTGCATGAGCAGATGTCCCAATCAGGTGGTCAGTCTGAAGCGAGACCCCCAGTGTTTAAGTCCCCAAGCAAGCTTGGTACTCATTAACAACCCACTGCAGGAGGGATGAAAGGCTGTGTTAACCTTGCCCAGCCTGAGAATAGAACCTCGAACCTGTGATGTGAAAGCGTAAAACGCTGCCACTGGGCCTCAAATTTTTAATTCATTGTTCTTAAATATTTGAATAAAACCTGGCGAGCCACAGGTTGAGTATCGCTGCTATAGAGGAAGTTTATCAGCCACTGATTTTGATGTTAATAGTTCAGCTGTATGATGTAGGTGGTTTGAAAGCAAGAAGACCTGGGAATAAACAATTTTTAACTTTAAAATGTAGGAAAATACTTAGCATAGTCTGACAAATATAAATTAGGGCCGGCTGGAAAAAGACAATTTTCACAGTTGAAACTCATTTTGTGCAGAATTACTAAAGGTTTTGTTGCAAGACAAGGTGATAGGGAAACTGACCATGTACCAACTGTGCCAGATACCTTCTGAAATAGATATTTTGGGGTTTTTTAAAGCCAAATAGCTCTGGAAGATTTATTCCTGTTCTACATATGATGAATTAAACAAAGTACAATGGAAGTATGATGTAATCTGGGACATTCATGCGAATTTCTTCTGGAACATTTCAGCATGGCTTGGATTCTTGTCATAAATTAAAGTACTAAGACTCATTTTGGAAAATCGATTAATATGCTTGATTGGCCTGAAAATTCAACAGATTAAAATTCCATATAGAAGTTGTGGAATATTTTGAAGAATTACTTAAGGTGGACTGAACCACAAGCTGATGCATGCTAACTAATGATGTAAAAGTGTGGCTCAAAGATGAAGTCAAGAATATGTGCTCTAATCTAGTGAAGTCAATGCTAAAATGTGTACAAAAGGTCATTTCTGGTAAAGGAAGACATACTGATATAGGAGGTAAGGTATATAAAGGCATAGTGTAAATAAAAAGTTTTTAGTTTTTAAATAAAGTGATTTTTTACTTTGTTCCAATTAATATGCAAAATATAATATTACTGTCTTTCTTTATATAAATTATTAAAGCAGTTTTTAAGTAAAAAAATGTACAAAGCTATTACTTTTATAAATATGAAGTGTGGTTTGTTACTGTTATATTAAATGTGCATTTTGCTGTACTTCTTTAGTATCAGTACAGATTTATTTATAATGTTTGTAACATTTTTTTATAAATTTCAGTTTCAAGTTTGAAAAATTATGGATATTTATTCGTATTTAATCCTGCTGTTCTACTTGGCCCGAATTGACTCAATGTTTTTCAATGCACCTAAACAGTACTTAAGTATTACCTTGGATGACACATAATTTTTGTATATTTTATGGAAATTGTTCAAATGTGTATTGTTCAGGTCATTTTAAGCCAAAACAGTTCCATGTTTGTTTGTTTTTCTTTTGAAGGAAGTTTCACTGTTATTTGCTAATTCATTTTCATGTAACATTATCACTTTGTATAACTTGAGATTCGCTTTGTATATGTTAATAAGCCCATCCAAGATTAAAGGGTTCTTTCTATATCTTATAACAGTTAGCCAAATATGGTGAATATGCTAGGATGGGGGCAAAACATTTTTGGTCAGATACATTAGTTATAGGATTTACTGTAAAATTCTGTACATCAGGGGCTTTGGGGAAAATAGTAAAAGCATTGGGGGGGTAGTAAATTTAAGTTTCGGGATGTACTAAAAGGTCAGCATCTGAAAGAGTCTTAAATGTTCTCAGTGGAAGAAGTTTCAAAATATAAAAATTAACAGTGAATATTATCAGCAAGGAAAGTTAAAAATTCTGATGATGATTATATGACACTTATCTTTCAGTTTACAACATTCTTTCAAAAATCGAAATATAAACTGGTTATTTCCACTTATGGGTTCTGGCTTTCTAAATTCCGAAATTTGTTTTTAACTCTGCTCATGAAATCTGGGGAAAATGTTTCCAAAATTATTATGAATTAGACAAATGATGGTTGCTTCTTGATTTTGATGTTCTTTCAAATGGTGGATCAAGTGATAATAAAATATTAAAAGCACAGATTTATATTTGAAAGAATTAGGACTAGAAATAATATTTTGATAATAGTCCCAGTAAAATAGCTAGATACTCTATCAACATTGTGCATTTTCAAAGGTGAAGTAACTGTACAACATAAATATATTTTATATGTTGGATAGTTGTTGCAATGAACTTGTCTTGTAAAATCGAAATAAAGTAAAAAATTTAGAAAATAAATTAGTTAACTGTACATTCAAACAATGTTTTCTCCAAAAATGAACCATGAAAAATATAAAAGTTCTAGGTTCTGAAAGTTTTTATAGTTTATGTTTGCAGTAAGTTTTTAGTGTTTGAAATTATATCGCTTTCGTTACAGAACTGAAATGTATTGCAGTTAATGTAATTCTTGTAATGGCTGAAGTTACATGTGGTGAAACATGATTCTTGACTTGTCGGATGAATGTTTTTCTGTACTTGTCTTGCTTTTGAACAGTCAATTTTTTAAAATTTAAGTATGAGAGAATTAATATTTTTGCACTTTTCTAGTGATACTATCAGAAAAGCAGAAAGTAAAGGGCGTACGAAGCTTTGTAAATAATTGGAACTGTCAATTATAAATTCGTTGAAGTTATAAAGTTGTTGCGGTCTGTGTATGTCTATCAAGTGACATTTTGAAACTCGAAGGGAAATTGCCGAAAAAAGTGTGGAGGAATGTAGACTAATTTCTTTTCAAAATGCACAAAAACCAATTGTTTAGGAAGCAGATGACGCTGCTTTAACAGCAGTGTTGTATGCTCTTATCCTCGGCGAAGGAGGGTGAGCGGTAAGTTATGAGAGTTTCTTAGAAAAATGATATGGAGTTGAATCACTGAACTGATTAACTTGCCAAAAATTCAATCACACGGAATGATTTTTTTTTGTGTGCGCAGGGTGAACATCAGTGGCACACACAAGGGGGGAGGTCCGGACACCCCCCAAAAGCCCTTGAGTTAGATTCAATTGATGATAATCCTATATATATATATAACGTAAAATTTAATTCAGTACATGTAATTAACAATTTTATTAATTAATGCGAATTATTAATTCAATAATTTTTTACTGTTTTTGACAAAATTAGTAGAATTAATTGGTGTTCTCTTGAGGTATGATACGAGTTCGGGGGGGACTTACGTCCATGGACTCTCCCCTTGAAAAATTTTTGTGTGATCTACTAGAAAGAAAGGAATCATAAATGGGAAACTCGTGTTTAGTCTAACAGTCGCGGAATCTTGGTTAAAGTCCAACTGTTTTTTATCTTTTGTTACCGCTTCTTTCTTCTGCCTCGTATTAAAGCAGGTTCAGAAACGATCCGAAGCATTCTGTCACTTTTTTGTTGAAAGGTATCAATTTTGCTGAAATTCTGACTTCCGTACTATGATTCAGACACTGGAAAATATTTAAATTTCATGGGGTACATTCGATATCTCAATAGAATGAGCCATCAGAGGTCATCCGGCTGCAGACTTTCTTTCAAGCCACTATTGTCACTTTTATTGGCTTAAACTCGATCTCATAATGTTTAACCTCGGTCATGTGATGAGGATGGTTCCTAAGCTGGGATTCCACTCCAAATTTATTCGTCTTACCAACGTGAAAACAGCTTTTACAGATTAAACGTGCATCGGTCTCTTTACATGATGAGTCTTTATGTGGCTCTATGATTCAAACTTATGGCTTGACAAAACAGATATGACTCCTCAACCATGACTATATTCAAAATATTTCTTGTCCTTTTTATTTACAGTGGCGTACAAAGATCTCATTATTGAAGGGGGGGGGGGTTACATCGCAAAAAACATGTAGATGTAAGCTGCAAAGGGTAAAAATTAATTTGTCGGTCTATGGGGTGGGGAATGAACCCACACAAATCCCCTTTGAGGACATCACTGTTTCAGCAATAATGCTGTATTGGGCCGATTTTTTCGATGATTATTTGGAGCAATTAGCCGAGAAAGGCTCAAAAATTTCGTCTTGATCGTATTAACAGAATGAAAAATTTTACCAACTGGTTCTCAATACAAAGGGGATATCTATGTAGGTGGAAATACCTCTGAGAGTTTTATGAGATGAATCGATAACCGTTACGTTTGATTCGTCCACAGAAAGGAACAAGTTAACAATAAAATCAAAGCTTCGAACCCTAAAAAAAACCATTATTTTGATCGAGACTGACTTGAAAAAAAATTTCGGTTTGATAAATCTTCAGTCATTTTGTTACTGTTACCAACTTATCAATATTTTCTAATTTAACGTCAACCATATAGTTATCATCATTACAAGTATATTAATTCTCGATTTCCTATTTTGATGTTCTCTACTACTTTTCTGTTTCGCTTTCGTATGAAACTACTTGTCATTCAGTTGAGTGAACTAGAAGTATAAATGAGAGATTTTTAAAGAAAAATATCAGGCTAAGTTATATCTTTCGCTCTCAGCAGGTGATCATCCTCGGATGTTTGCATATAGACTGTTTAGATAAACCAGAATCGTGACGTAGTTGTCAAATGCTATTTTAAATAATGGATAAGAGCCATTGCTCACCGTTCTCTACTCACCACTTGTATTGTACATGCTGTTAATTGCATCAATTCACATAGTGTACCAATTAAAAAAAATAAAACCTAAAGTTTGATAGAAGTATATATTTTTTTGCTTATTTTTAATGCAAATAAGGATTACATGAAACTATTTTTTCGGAACTGAACACCAAAACCATTATTTTTGGCGGAACAAAAACCGGAACTGAAAAAATCACGATTCGAAACTCTGAATAAAATTAAAAATAAAATTTTAAACATTTTGAATTAGCTATTTTGAAACAATTAACGCCAATAAAAGGAAGGGTACCAATTTTACTGTTTGTTTTGGTCCCTTCCCCCTTTTATAAAAAACACCCTCAAACCATTAAACAAAACTGGAGCTTCTTTGTCTTCCAAATAACGGAGAAAATAAAGCCTTCTAGGCAAAGGTGGCCCGTAGTTATTACAGCGTCACTGAAGCAGAGTGGAAAAGTAGGGCTGTCGATGCAGATGAGCATAAAGACAGTCAGTGGCGGCGTTAGGCGTCGGCGGCGTTAGACGTCAGCGACGTCGGCAACTGCCGACGGCTCGCGTTTGAGGGGCCTCACAAAGTTTTTAATTATTTAAAATTTAGTTATTCAGTTCGTCTATTTTAATTTCTATTTGTGTAATTTTTGTCATCATTTGATTAGCAATAAATCCTTTACTCATACATTAGTTTAACTAAAATTCGGCTTATGTAATTTAACGTTTTCTTGACTGGGAAAAAAGGAGGCCTCGCGAACCCTAATTTCGCCGACGTCCACGCGTGGTCTAGCGCCGCCACTGAAGACAGTCGCGCAAGGTCGTTTCTCGGAAGGCAGTAACCACTTGATAACTAGGATAATCTGGGAGTTTGAGGATGGTGTTTCTCTCTTTCCTTTAGTTCAGATGTGTATAATCCCCTTAAAGCCAAATTAGTTTTTGAGACGGAAGAATTATATCAACCTCTTTGAAAGGTGTCTGATAGATCGCTCCCCCCTTTTTTTTGTCAATATATTGGCAATCTCATTTCCAGGGCTACCTCAAGGGGCCAGGATCCTCTGTAAGACTACTGTTTTGCTCTGATCGATGGGGTCTAATAAGAGGGATTTACATTGTTTCGACAGATGTAGAAACAGGGAGCTCCCAGTTACAGAATTTTCTCTCACTATCCTTCTTTGAAATTATTTTAATGTATGAACTTGCTAACCCGTCTTTAATGAGGAGTTATGTTGCTGATGATTAATTTTACAATTCTTCGCTGTAACTGTTAGATACACATGGCACTAAAGTTTTGATTTGTTATTGACTTTTTGCACGAAAGCTCAAGTTCTGCTTTTGCTGTCATCTATAGATCTTTTATTAATACCAAATTTGAATTGAATTTTTCTTCGTAACAGAAATGGCCGTTATGGATTTAAAAGTAAACAGAAACATGTTAGATATAGAGTTTGAGGGATATAAATTATCTTTAGATCCTATACCAGTTTTGAAACAGCCGGTTGTTGATGGTAATCTGTTTTTGTATTTTGAAAATTGTATTGTACTATTGTAAGTAAGAATAATTGATAAAACCATTAAAATGTGTTTTATATTTTTATTGACGCAATCAAAAATTTGGTACTAGTATACAAATTTTTCTTTGAAATAAAAGTCCGCAGAAGGGAAAAAAATTGAAGAATTTTGTACACTTTTAACAAAGATGTAACGAATTTGATGTTTGTTGTGAAAACTTTCTTTTGGTACTTATTGCATGAAAGAAAAAGAATAAAGCATGTAAAAAATTATGTGATGTTGTGAAAGTAAATTTTAAATGCTTCAGTCCAGGAGAAGAATTTTACTGTTTTCTATGATTGAAACGATCATTATTTGTCGAAATTATATCAATTAAAAAATTGGGTTGGTTTGTCGAATCGACCACTTATCCCGCCAAGTTTTTTTCGCCAAATCTGGTAACCTTTTTGATTTTGTATCAGTGAGGGAGAATTCGGATCGTGTTGTGATAGGGTTGCTACTTCAAAACACAACACGCAAAAACGCCCAAAATTAGCGATTTTTCAAAGTTTGGCGGACCAGTGGCCGATTCGACAATTTCACCAAAAATTTTTCAGGTAGAGAAATTTTATTCTTATGTATTTCACCTAAAATGTTAGTTAAATAGGTAAAAATTTACTGTACGGTCACCCTTGGCGACTTTTTCAAAATCTCGCCAAAATGGCGACTTCTACGAACGAGATTTAAAGAAAACGCGTGGTAAAAATGTTGCCTGCACAAAAAAAATGGCGGCCAAATCACTGAAAACGATAATCACACAGTCTTAGAAGAACATTTACTCTTTCATATTAAAATCAAAATTACTCTGACTCACCCACAAATAAACCTGAACTAAAATCTCATTCGACTCAATTAAAAAAAAAACCTTTCTCACACTCCTTTTGAGGTTATGCATTTGTACTTTCACCTTAGATTTACACCTCCACTTATATCGTTCCTTTCAACCAATTTCATATCCTTACCACATTTACAACACTCATATATATCCGCAATCAAACCCGCTTTCATACAAAATTCAAACGTTTCCTTCCCTTTTCTAATCCTACAAATACCTTAAATTAACATTCTCATCATACCACATAACATCATTCTCACAAAACATTCTCGCACTTACCTCAGATATTCCCCATGCAACAGACATCACAAAAATTTCACGAAAAGAACGCGGTAACTGAAGACTAAAAAAACACAAGTACAACGTGGTCGAACGAAAATTTAAACAGTGGCGGCTACATTCTGTTGTCCAATAGGGTTACTGTAATTACTTGTCGGGTCAGATGGGGGTTGCCATATAAAACATTTATCGCCAATTAAAAAAAATCATGTCAAGGGTGACTGTACAGTAAATCTGTTCCTTCATATAGGTTGACTCGTTTGAGTGTTAGAATAACATTCTGCTTTTTAAAAAATAAATATCTTCATTCTATATTATTTTCCTACAGTACTGAATTGGATGAAAAATGAATAATAGTATCTAACTATTATAACGAAGGGTCATCGGTTTGAAATTTGGGTACTTATGTATTAGCCTCACTGCAGCAAAATTGGCATCACTTGACCAAGGTTCAAAATTACGAGGTCCGCCGCCTCACTCGCGGCAAAATTCGCGCCACATGAATCATGTTGTGATATCAAAACAAAGATTCTAACATGTTTTATAAGAAAAAAACTAATCAGTCAGATTTTGGTGGAAAATGGCAAGATTGGTGCAGCACCAATTTCGGTGCTGTGACACTAATACGTAAGTACCAAAACTTGAATTTTTCCAAAGATTTTTATTTGGAATAAAAAATTAAGTATACTATTACTTTTTAAGCTCATTTGAATTTTAAAGTCCTCTTTGCAGAATGATGTTAAGACTTTATTTCTGAAGTTTTATTTGAATAAAATCCTTTGTTAGATTTGTATATTTGCTCGGATTTATTATTTTTAGTTTGTGTTTGGTTTTTATTTAAATTTGTATTCTTAAAGGTGTAAAATGCTGTGAACTAAGCAGTGAAGATTACAGTTACCTTCATACACGTATGGCTCTTCTGCACAATTATCTATTTCAAGACATATGGTCTCAAAATAGTGTTTTTTATATCAATGAAAGACTTAGAGTAATGTGGACATCATTAGGAGAGGTAATTGATACTCAACTTCATAAGAAATTTGAATTTATTTTAATTAAATGATAATTTTCTATGTCTAGATTTATTTAAATCATTTATCATTTTGGTACTTATCAGTTATAGAGACCATGAAACCAATTGCACAGTGGCATTTAGAAAACATTCCAATTCTGTTCATTCATTGTATTTTATTGAATAATATTACTTGTAGTACATTGGAAAAGCAGTTGTGTGTGTGTGTTGACTCATGGTCTTTTAATTGATGAATACCATTATTTTTTTTAAATCAGTTTTTAGAACACAGTTTAACTCTTAAATTGTTTCTTAAGGGATGCAATTTATTCCTACATATTGTTATATAGATGGAGGTTCGAGGATTTTATGCTATTAGTCTCAAAAGAGAAAAACTGTTCTTTAAGAGCAATGAAAACTTATTGTGAAAAAACAATCCTTAGGCTTTCAGGTTACTGCAGTAAAATTTTCAAAAAAATTCCTAGAAGGCCTTCACACTTCATTCTGCTCTCAGACACAATTGTTAGTGCCTAAAAATACTAATACGCAATGATTAGACTCACAAGCATTCTCTCAATCATATCAACTAATTACTAATTGACTCTTCCACAATCCAAACAATACTGACTAATCTTCAGCAAGTGACTCCTATTTTTGAAAACGGATCTTTCGAGAAAGATCCGTTTACGTCATGGATTGTGGTATTGATAGATTTCTCCATTCATTTCTGGAGCATCCATATGGTCTCCAACTTGTCAAAAATAATGCCAGCTTGACTTTATCGCCAACATTTCGTAAAGTTTCCATTGAATCTTCATTATAATCCAAGGAACGGTATTGCTTGCGGATATTACAATTTTAGCATAAAATAAATACAACAGAAAGTAATATTAATGTATTACACTTCTAGATATAAATTATTTACACTATTTTAAGTATACATTACTCAAAATTCGTAGCAATATATTTATTCCTACGTTTTATGTCATTCTAAGGGATCGTAAATAAAAGTTTTAAAGTCCAATTAGATAGGACTAGCTGTGATGTCACCTCTCTTTTGCAAGTTTTGCTGGTTTGTGACCAAAAAAGGCCTTTAAGACTCCTGTTCCTTGATGGGAAATTTAAAAAAATTATCATCTATAAAGTGCATAATCCCTGTCAAAAGCTGTCAATCCAGAAAAGGTTACCTGCAGGGAATATTGCAGCAATGCCAATAAATATTATCTGCTTTTGCTGCTTTGTGTTTTTTTTTTAACAAGAATTTTTAATATAATTATGGGTTATTTTTATGTTAAGAGTACAAATGTCAAGTAAGTTTATGAATGTGCATATTCTGGAAATTTTTACAGTTTAATTTTTTTAGTATGTTTTCATGCTTTACACAATATTGTTTTCTTGTGATGCTACATAACCCTTTTGCAATAGGTGTGCCATATATGCATCAATCTCGAATCCCCTTATCGGTTGGTTGGCCATTTAGTGCACCTTTTTGTGGGGATGGTACACTACTGAATGATTATCTATGAGGACAGGCCATTTCACATCATGAGCTTAACTTAAAAAAAAAAAAAAAACCTCATATAAAAATATTTAGGCAAATTTCTTTAATTATTCATAAAATTGTAACTACACATAATTTAGTCATATGAAGACTTTCTCAAATAATTTGCTTTATAATCTACTTGCAAAAAATAAAACTTTAGACCTACCTTGAAGAAAAAACAAAACTTTCCCACAAAAAAAATCTTAAATCTAAATTTTTATGCTAAACTCCTCTAAATATTGATGGTACAAATAATTCAGAAAGGAAATAGTGTGCGATAGCCTTTAAAGCATGGATAAACATAATGTCCCATATTGCATTGTTCACAACAGTAAAAGTTTGTTTATTTTTTTGTTGACTTATTGTTTGTACACAAAATACTATCTTCTTCATTTCCCCCCTCTTTTACTCACATTTAGTTTAGGAAAATGTCTCCCAGAAAAAGCTTTAGCCATTTCAATACCAATGTTAAAAAGCTTCCACCTACTAAGAAAGTTAAAATTGAATAAAAACAGGAATTCCTAAAATCAGAGTGAAATGTTAATATCCCCAAAGAAAAAAAAAGACTAAAAAAAACCTTATTTGAAATTGTTTGATGTTTTACATCACATGTAGCTACAGCAGTGCGTCAGCTGAATTTTGTTTACTATGTATTGCCTGCTCCCAAATCTAAACGAAACACCAGAATCAGAAAAAACTTCACAAACACATAGTCAAAATATAAGGGGTTTGCTTAAATTTAATGATGTGGACATGTAGTTCCATTTTGTGGCTTAAATAATATTAAATAAGTATGTATGTTCAGAGAATGCAAATAGAACACACCCATCCTGTAGGCCAGTATGAACTGGGATTCACCAGTGCATCACCCGGCTGCAACAGTGACATTTGGGGGGGGATGCATATGTGACACACATGTCTAAAATGTTTCCTGTTGATCAGTACATCATTGCAAAATGGTTAATGATACTTTTTTAATTTTTGTGGAAGGGATAAAGTCATGCAAGAAATAATTTTTATATTTGAATCATGATTAATTATTTTTAACTTTTTAAAAAAAATTGTTTTTAGATTAATAGCACTGTTTTTACTAGTTTCAAGTTTGTTTGTGATACCTGCCTTTGAATTTATTGCATTGCTTAATATGAAATATGCTTCACAGTACTGGTCTTTTCAACAAATTAAAATCACAGTGAAATCTATCAAAAAGCAGTGAAATGAATTTTGAATACTCTTATAAAATACTTATCAAAATTCTATTTCCTAGATACAGAATTATTAAGCATCACAAATAATTAAACATGGTACTTGTTTTCTAATGAACATAAAGTTTTTAGTTGTAATAAACTCTAACTATTTTTTGTTTGACTAATTAAACCTGTTTTAAAGGCTTTATAAACAAATTAAATAAACATAAGATATTTCAATTCAAGTTTTCAATAAATATTTTGTTTGCATTGCATTGTGTCAAATCAACTTATTGAACTATGTGGTAATACAGTACTGAACTCATGTTATGTAAAACAAAGAATTAATATGAATTAGGAGGGGAGGGGGGGGGGGTTAGATTTCAAAAATTAAAAACATGCTATTATTTTTTAAAATTATTTCTTCATTACAATTTTCTTAAGAAATAATGTATATTAATATGAATTAAAAGGTTTCCTTTGTTATTTCGTTGCCTTTAAATACAATTAACTGTTTATTTATTTTTTAAGAAATTTTTTTTATATTTGCCAGACAAATTAGCGCTACAGATTAATTCATAAAATTAAAAATTTAATTTTTACTTCTTTAAAAAGATTCACTACCATGTAACAAAAATTCTTAATCTACAAAGCCAAAAGAGACATACAATGAAAGTTTTAAAGTATACTTAAGTATGAAAAGTTCACGAAAATTCTGCGGGAAAACCTGATAGTACATATGCACTCAAATGAAAAATAAGGTATTTTTTTGCATCTGTTTCCCAATTCTTGAATCATGTTAAAGGGAATTTGTGCTCTAAAAGCACTGTATTATACAGGAATGTTCCCAATTCTTGAATCTTGTTAGAATGAATCTGTGTTATAGAAGTGATGTGTTATATTAGGGTTACATATATTTTTTCTTTCAAAAATAAACACAATAATTCGCTGTATTTTGTGTACTGAAGGTAATAAAATGACCAAATCTATTTTATTTACATGGTTAATTTTATTAAATCTATACTAAAGTAAAATATTCCCATTATTTTTAAATTTTATTTTATCTGTTTCCAATTGTGCAAATCTTAATTTACTATATATTTTATGCTGTATACTTTGTTCATGAAACAAAGCTAAAAGTTATAATATTTTTAAGTATAGATTAATTTTTATTTTAAACTGAAATATGTGCTATAAGAAGTGTATTTTGAAAAGGCTTGAATATTTTATTGTATAATAAAGTTTGTATTGTGTTGAAGTTTTTTTCTTTCTGTGCTGTTTCCAAGTTGCTGTTTAAGTTGATTACATTTCTTAAAATATTTTATATTCTTATTCTAAATTTGTATCATTTACTTATTTATCAGCTATGAGAACATACATTTTGTAGGATGGCCGTTTGAACACTCCACGCTGCATTTGGAATGTTCCAATACATGCTACTAGCTCCCATTCTAATATCACTATATCTTTTCCTGGAGCTGAATGGGCAGTGTTATGTAATGGAAAAAAGAACCTACATATTTTATATACTCCCAGTCGTTCTGCCGGAGAACCATGGATGGTAAAAATTATTCAAATTCCTTTATTAGATTTGTATTTTTTAACCCCTGTTCAATGTATCTAGTTTCAAGTATCAATACACATGTTGTTTATGAAATTCCAACAACTTTCCCTAGAAATAATGTTTTGATGTTGTCATGTAATCTTTTTATAGTTTAACTAAACATGTTCATTTTAAAAATCCTGTAATTTAAAATGTGAAAAGAATATTATATGTATTTATTTTAAAATATTATATTCCAGAATTCTAATATTTTTTGTGTTTTATTAGATTTTAATAATGATATGTCATTTCCAATCAGGAAACTAAAGCATTTTTATGCACTGAAAATTTGACAATCATTCTTTTTTGATAGGTTAATAACATTATTTAATTCAGATAGTTGGAATAGTTCTATAAGGTATTAGTGGAATTTATAGGGGATAAAAATATGTAGTATTATTGGATATCTAGTATTTGGTTGTTGATGATATTAAAAAATGAATTCTATAGCTAGAGAAGGTACGAAGTCATCTTTTGTAACATATATATTAGGTATATCATTCAATTCAGTTGGAAGGACTATTTATTTAAGAATATTATCTGGAATAGTTGGATCAAACTGCCAGGGAATAAGTAAAACATATAGCAATTTAAGAAATCATTTTGCCTTTATGCAAACATACATTTTACAAGAGTCATCTGGAAAAAAGAATAATAGTGAACTGATTCCCCATTACCCTAATTTCCTTGCTTTGGTGTGAGACATTTTGTTGCTCAAAGGTTGTGCTTCTTTGCTTTTGTGACTTTTAAAAAGGGCTGAATCAATAGAAGATCCTACCAAATGTGAAATGTGTAGTGTCATTTGGTTTCTGAATGCCCAAAATATTTGGCCTATTGTAATTTACAGGCATGTTGCAATGAATGAGTCTTCAGTGTAGAAATAATGCATAATGTTTAATCAAGGAAGATCCCAAGTGTATGTGTGCATGGCAATCATCAGAGTGGGAGGCCGTCACATGTTACGAATGAATTAAAAGGAAAAATATTAAAGACAAATTTCAAGAAAGCCAGCATTTCACTTGAAGCACACTACATGCATCTTTTCCACAAATTTCGCTCTTGTTCCTACATGATGTAATGACAAAGTACTTTGGTTACAAAAAAGATGCATTTGATAGATGCCTAAAAATTTGACTGATTTCCCATGAAACAAAGCTCTTGAATTTGACCCAATTTCACTATGATGGTCAGGAATTTTTCCACCACAATGTAACAGCAGGTGAATTTTGGATGTTTTTCAAAACTCTGAGAATGAACATCAGTCTGTGGAGTGGCACTACACAATTTCACCCTTAAAACTCAGAAAAGAAAAAACAATTTTCAAAAAAAGAAAAGGGATAGCAACAGTTTTCTAGGACTAAAAGAATTTGATCCATGTAGAGTTTATGCTGAAAGCAGTCACTATAAACTCATAGACTTGTTGTGAAACTTTACAGTAACTTAGTTGTAGCATCCAAAAGAAGAGACATGGAGTGTTGTCATTAAGGTGTTTGAAAGGTGTAATGTGATGCCTCATGCATCAGTATGAAAATAGTGAGTGCCTTAAAATCTTAAGTGAGAAATTTTTTGCCATTTTTCTTACAGCCCTGACTTGGTACCAAGTAATTTTCATTTATTTTTGAAACTAAAAAGATATTTGGGTGGAAAACAGTTCTCAAATCACGAAGACTACAAGCAAGAAATGACACCCACCTTAAGTCTTTGATAGCAGAAGAGTATAATATCGGAATAGAAAAATTGGTCTTGTGTTACAATAAGTTCCAAGACAGATATGGTCTTGTTTCTTATTAAAACTTAAAGTCTTGTCCAAGACAGCATTGAAAAATAGGTAGTGTGAATTTGTAAAGTTTTGTGCTGCTATGTTTCGTTTTTATTTAGTTATGCCAAAAACATTTTTTTTTTTAACTTTCTGGAACACCCTTATTAGCATTCATAAAAAAAAATAAACATGATAATTTTAAACATTAAATGTAAAGAAGCTTTAAACTTAAAAAGAAGTTCCAGCAGCTGTCTAGAAACAAGAAAAAAGAAAGGAAAAAAAAGCAGTCCCAAGACTTCTTAACACACAAAATATATGTGATTACCTGGAAGAAAAGAAAAATGATATAATATCTAATCAATCAACACCAGTGCTATAACAGAGAATGTTAGGGCCCCCTTGCAAAGTCAGGCTATGGGCAGCAGTCAAGTTTTAGTTGTACACAACAGAACAAATGATAAATTATAATTTAAAAAAACTAAAAAACACGCTTTTCTACTGAATCGAACTAAAAAGTAAAAAAATAATTCTTAATATAAGAATAAAATGATGAACGAAAAAATTAATGTCATCGGGATAAAAGCATGGGGTGTTCTATAAATATATCAATTGTTATAGTTTCTAACTTCTTTCAATTCCGAAATTGCATCCCACGCTTTTACCCCAATGACATTAATTTTCTCGTTCATCATTTTATTCTTATATTAAAAATTATTTTTTTACTTTTTAGTTCGATTCAGTATAAAAGCGTGTTCTTTAGTTTTTTAAAATTATAATTTATTTTTCATTTTTTAGTTCGATCTACAATAAAAGCGTGTTTTTTAGTTTTTTAAACTGTCATTTTTTCATTGTTGAATTTATCCTTGAGTTTGATATTTGGAGCCTGAATAACGTGGCTGCTGGAATAAGTCTTGCTCTTCAATGGATTTTAATTAAAGGGTCTGAAGTGTATTTATTCTCTCTGTTTACGGGGCCTGGGGTGAATCCCGTATCGTTACATTAGAATCCGTCTCAAAAGAACAGGTCAAACAAATTAAATGTGTGGTAAAAAGAAAAAAGTTCGAATTAAAAAAAATTAATGTACCATGTTTCTATAACGGACTAAAAAGTATAAAATTCCTCCTTTTCGTTTCCCCCCCCCCCACATTTTCATGCATTGTCATCCACTTCTGAGTAATGGTCCAAATTTCAAGTCTCTAGCTCATCGGAAAGTCACACAGTTTAAGATCAAACACAAAATTCCACCCGGACAGACATTAAAGAATGCGAGTTAATAAAAACATGGTAATATTAAGTGTCAATCATATTCTCCCCTTCTAAACGTGTTGCTATAATGATAATTCGTATCATCACTTCTAAACATATTGCTTTATAAAAATAAAAAATATTTAGCATTTAGAACATAAATTATTTTTTTCCACATCACAAGCCTTTTTTTTATTTTCATTTTCAGAAAAATGTTTATATTATAGCAAGAAATTGATAACACACACCCACCCTCCATTTTCTCACATACAGAACACTTTTTTTGTTTGTTTTATTTTTATAAGCCACAAGTGTATTAATTAAAAACACTCGCTGTAGGGTTACATCTTTTTCTTTTAGTCGCTAAATCTAGAATTAGTTGCCAAATCTGGAAATGATATATGGAATTAGTCGCCAAATCTGAAAATGGTATATCAAATTAGTCGCCAAATCTGAAAATTGTATGTGCAATAAGTTGCCAAATCTGGAAGTGATATATGGAATTGTCGCCAAATCTGATTATCGTGATTCCTGATGATCCTGATGAGGACAATGGAACAAAATTATGAAATTATTGTATTGTCATTGGTCCTTGACAAGTGTGCAAAATTTCAAATTAATCTGACCTTTTTAAGTGGGTGAAAATCGAGTTCCAAGATTCCGTTACATGCAAGTGAAACCTATAAAAGCGTGTTAATAAAAAGTGTGCGAAACAAGTGCGGTTCCACAATGATGAAGTTAAGAACATGTGTGCTATACAAGTGCGGTTCCACGATGATGAAGTTAAGAACGTGTGCTATACAAGTGCGGTTCCACGATGATGAAGTTAAGAACATGTGTGCTACACTAGTGGAGTCAATACCAAGACAAGTTGAAGAGGTCATTTCTGCTACAGGAGGACATACTTCATACTAATATAGAGATGATTTTTTTTGTCTACTTAAGATATGTAATAATTAAAAGCTAAGGTCTTAGAAAAAGTCATTTTTTTACCATTTGTCCCAATTAATTCAAACAGTATAGCATGAAATATCATTTCAAAATTGATTTTCAAAAAATCTATGGTTACTTTTGAAAAAAGTCTCGGTGCCTAAGCATTTTTTACAGTTTTAATGTACCAAATTTTGCTTGTATGGGTTTTTCAGTTGCGCTATTTTGTGTGATCACACTTACTTTTATCAGCATAGATTTAGGTATAAATGTGTATACCAAATTTAAGTATTTAGTCTTCATTTATTTTTGATAATCATTTTAAATCTAAATCTTTTAATCCTATCTAAATATTTCAATAAGAGCTGTGTGCACTCTCTGTATTTTCATTCTCAGATATTATTGCAGAATATTTATAAAATTTGATAAATAAATTCATTATTTTATGTAGTTTTGCTTTTAACAATTTTATATAAATTTTTTGCTTAGATTTGAGGAAAGAGTGATTCGTGGAATTGTCATTTAAACAATCTGTTATTTTAGTCCGAACTAAGAGTATAATGCCATTTTATAATAAACTTTCAAATCTGTCAAATGTATCATACTGTTGAATTCAAAGTTTTCAAATATGTGATTCATATTTTGTACAGAAGGAATTTATCTTAAATATTTCACACAAATGTCCCTTTCTCTCTCTATATATGAATTTACTTTTTAGTGTTGTCACACATATGACATGGAAATAAGCACTTCAAGTTATCTGTTACATTCTGTTCATCGTACAATTCCTGGAAGTCAACAAATTGATTGCATTGTTGCCACTGTGGAGCACAAATCTAAATTACCAAAGGATGTATCTTTTCCAGACTGTTATACATTTGTTTCGGTATTGGAATGGATTTCATTTACTTGTGGTGAGACTTATTTTTGAATTTATATATTTTGATCTGTTAGAAAAGGAATTACTTGCTTTTAAATAGGAATTCTTGTATATTTTTTTATCAATTCATATTTATTTATTAATTTTTTAAAATTTTATCTGTGAAAAACAATTTAAATCTTAAATGTGAGTATTATAATAATTCATGTTATTTAGAATATATATTTTTAGTTCTTTTAATTTTGTTTATGCTTTATATTTTAGGTCAAAATAATCAAATTTGGACCACAAAAAGAACTCGCAAACTAGTTAGCTCAACTTTTCCAGAGTATGCTGCTATCGACAGTATTGGGGATGCCATTTGCATTGTTTCACAGAATAATTTTAGATGCTATTTTGATTCAGAAGGCATGATAAATTCAAATATAGATATTATAGAAAAAGGTAAATTAAATAACTTTTCATACTTTATATTTAGCTTACACATGCTAAAATAAAATATTCCTGAATAACTACATTGTTTAATATGAAAGATGCTTTAACAAAGAGTTGATTGTATTTAGGAGAATATTCAGCTCTCTAATATATATATTATAATAATTAAAAATTGAAATAAATAATACAAATAAATTATTATACATATGAAATAGATTTTAATCTGAAAATATAAGTATGAACCGTAATTAGTTCCATGGATAATCTAAAGTATTTATTATTGGGATGTTCACATTATTATTCTTATTTTTTGCTTAAACTTTACCTATAGTTGTTCAGTGTTATATTAAATAATTTTTCCATTTAAATTTTGCTACTCTCGAAATATGTCAAAGTGTTATTATGATGTGGGTCATATATGTTGTAACTTGCCATTTTAGCTGCATGGTCATGAACACATTGCTCGTGTTGTTTCTATTGAGTTGGAGGTTTGAGTTCTGGTATCACTAAAAACCCACCATGTAGTTATGCTGATGCATGTTAAAGCTAGCAAGGTTCAAAATCTGCATGTTGGGGGCCAGCTCAGGTGTCGTCCTTGTCATTTGACTAAAGTTAAAAATTGTAAGGTTCGATGGCAATATAGCTCTTTTGCGACTTTATACTGCAATATTAATAAACATTCAACCAATCAATATATGAAAGTAATCTTGAGATTAGTAAAATAAACAAAATGGTTGGTTTAAGTAAAGTATACAAGGTGTGACACACACACACAAAACGAGATTGGTCTAATATAAATCATTGTACTTACAGAATCAGTTCTCCATGTCAGTATCACCTTCAAATTAGTTCCCTTCAGCATTCACACACTTCTGCATTTGGTGCTGCCATTGTTGGTAACAATTCTGAAGCAAGAGTTTTGGAAGGCCCTTCAGGAGATTCTCCATTTTTGCCTGAACCTCTTCAACTGAGGTAAAATGGGTTCCCTTTATGCAAGATTTAACTGTAGGAAATAAAAAAGAAGCTGCTTGGGGCCAAATCAGGTAAATAAGGAGGATGTCCCATCACAGTAATATTTTTGCTGGTTAGAAACTGCTTGACAGGTAGAGCCATGTTAGTGGGTGTATTGTCTTGGTGCAAGTCATCCATCACCCCCCAGTTCTGGCTTTTTGTTTCTTAATTTTTTCACAAAGTATTTTTAGTACTTCAATGTAGTAGTGTTGATTAAAAGTCTGACTATTTATTTGAGTGGGAACCAACTCATATCACAAATTTTGTCAATATTTTGGTCTGTAATTGCTGACCTTGGGCACCCAGCATGTTCATTATCTTCCACACTCACCCTTCCCCTGAAAACCTCTCATACCATTCAAACATATGTACGTAAGAGGAAGTTTCATCTCCATAAGCCTTGGTTAATATTTTATATGTTTTTGTGGCTGATTTCTTAAATTTCAGAAGAAACTTGATGTCGATTCAACATTTTTCGGCAGAATGCAGTTGAAGGTGTTCACTCAATGATGCAGTGCTCCCAACTGGTAGGATTGATTAAGTCAAAACTGGCCACATGGATGGAGGAAGTGCGTAGGTTGACGTCACCAAAACAGTTGTCAACTCCACTCTTTTTTTCAAGCTACACACTTCGTCTCGTTTCTTTTCTTTTGTGTCATACCTTGGGTGATTTTTTTTTCTGTTTCGGTGTTCAGAGTATTGTTTTTTATTCTGGTAATCGACTTACATTTTGTAATGATTTCTTAGAATGTTCAACACAGATGTGGCTAAAACAAAATGATGTAGGTAAAATCTAAACAGTTAAAGTCAAGAAATTGTTGAATAGGCAAATCAATGTATACTGAATATGGTTCTACTTAATGATCGATATCCTAACTAGTAGGTAAATTGAGGGTATTCAATTTGTCACATTCATGAAGAGTCATACTAGTCATTAGTACTTAAAAGAAGTCCTTATGAAACCATATTCTATTGTTTTGCAAAGGTGGAAATGTCTTTTTTACTGTTTCACAAAACATATATATTAAAGAAAAAGGAAGGAAACCTTGGAGAAATCATAAGATTCATATGAGATTGTGATTGTGAGATTACAATAAAATTTCATGCATGAGGACATGTTGAGACCAGGGTTGCAGAGTTGTGATGGTTGCTCATAGCCAGCATATGTCAAGTTCATGCCACTGAAGTTTAACTTGTAGAGGTGCTGTTTCATGATACATCTGTCATAGCTCATTTTCCTCATGTTTGTGTGGTGTGGAAATTTGAAGAGTTGGGTATCAGTTTTAGCATCGTACTTGTCACTTGACCACAGTTCAAAATTGCATGGTTTATTGCCAAAAGCATTTGTGCAGTTTCAAAATGCTATATTAACCTTTTACATGCCAATGTTCCAATATTGGAACATCAATTTTGAAATTTTCTGAAAAATTCAATTTTATTCATATTGTTCCGTAAAAATTATTTTGAAGACAAAAAATATGGATTATTTTTTTGAAATTAAAGTACTGTTGCTAAAGTAAATAGTCCTGTGAGAAAAAATTCTAAATTATGTATTTTTTTCTACTTTTGATCGGGCAAAATTTAAAATTTCATATAAAATTCAAAATTTAAAAGAAATATTTTTATTATTTGGTAAAAGTAATTAAAAATGATCATTTTAACTATAAACTGCGAGATATCATAAAAAATATCATTATTTTTTTGCTATTGGTTTTGAAATTTCAATGTTCCAAAAATGGAACATTGACGTGTAAAGGTATACTTTTTAACACAATGCAGCTATTATGTTTACAGTTCACAGAAGAGTGGGAAAAGATTTCTGAACACTAAAAACTCATAGTATGTGTCGGTAGAAAATATTTATGACTTGCCTTTCGTTTTGGCTCCCTCTCTCACCTCCCCCCACCCATTTTCAACCGTTTCTGGACAATCTCAAGTGAATTTCTCAACTGCAGCAAAACTACCACGTGCGTTTGTTGGTAGTTAAATGTAGCGTATGTCTTATTTGGAGAGGAACTTCACACAATAAGGTCTTATATTATTTTGTGTTTCGTCAGTTCGTAATATCTATTATGCTGATAAGATGTCATATTCAAAGCCATTCCGGACTGTAGAAGACGCTTTGGAATATTTTTATACACAATCAGATGATGAAGAACCTATTGATATTTGTCAGTTTCCCGTAGAAGAAAGTGGGTGTTTGACGGACGAGGAAGATATCGATGAAGATACTTTTCAGTCTGTTCTAAAAGTAGATGTTTGTGGCAAAATCGAAATTTCTGCAAGATGATGATGAAATATCTCATGTATGTCAGAAAAGCAAAACGAAAAAATGCCTCGAGTGTGAAAAGAGATCGCTTGAGAAATGTTTTCCTAGCTATACATGGACAATAAAAATAGTTTAAGACGTAAAAGAACACATATAAGAAAAAACAATAATATATTTTGCTTTATTTCTCATTTTAAAGAATTTTGGTAAGTCTGTATGTTTCTAGTTTTTTTTTTGTTTTTTTTTTTGCTTTATTATACTATTAGTACTATTAGCTTTCAGAATTTTGATATGAAGGTTATTTGTTTATTTCTTTGGTCCTGCTGATGTTTTCCTTTATTGTTTCTAATAAGTGATTGTAATTTTCTGAAATGTATAAATTCCTGTTTATAAATTATATTTTCATCTTTTAATGTATTTTATTTTGGAATTATATATTATTAGTTTACTTCAGATGTGGCGCCAACAGGGACGCCCATTGGGGAACCTGCCCCCCCCCCCCCATCGGGGTACATTTAAAAAACTGCAGGGAAAAAGTGATAGATTTTTCTCGTTCACTCGCAAACTTTCAGTTATTTTCCCCCATTCAAATTTTTAGATATTTAAGGCCCATTTTAATTGTTTGTCGGGTAGCATGCCCTCCCCCCACAACAAAGGGGGGGGGGTTAAGGATGAAACCCTGTTGGGAAATGTTTAATGACACCTCTGGTTAAGATAATACTTCTTAAAAATGTATATAATAACTGATTTTTGAATTAAAATGTCATTGGCCGTACTCTTAAAAACATATGAAAAAACTAAATGGTACCCGCCAATGTTCCATTTTTGAAACATGCTAAAAATCTTTAAAAAATTATTTTTTTCAAATTTTTTTTCTTATAGGTCTTATGTTTTAATTTTAATGTGATTTTTATCAAAATTTAGTTTATGTTACCTTTCAATCATAGTGCGGCATTTAAAAGGTTATTAAAAAATCAAATCAAGTAAAAGGATATGTTTCCCTCCTGTTCTATAGAATAACCTGTAGAAATATGAGAACTTATGGAATTTATTCTATACTATTGATTGAGGATACAGTTAGAAAAATACAGTTGGACCCTGATATGCTAAACCCCCAATTAATGAATTTCAAGATTTGATTAATTTTTTTCTTTTCCCTGATTAAAATGTAGGCAAAAAATCTCTTTTTAACAAAAAATAAACCCTGAATTAACACTTTATTTCAACAGCTAAAAAAATGTTTTATTAGTTTTGATTAGAAAAGGTTGAATTTCTTTTCAAATGACGTGTCCTTTTTATCAAGAATAGAAAAATACTTTTCTTGTTCTCAGCAAATCTCAACAGGAATGGGTACAGCCCATTATTAGATTTTGCAAGGGCAGATGAGTCATGAGTGTAACCTATAGTGTGAGTTTTGAATAGGATAGGAAATTCTTTTCTGAAACTCATATCAAAACTGTTACGTTTTCTAATGTTTTACATTGTTTAAAAACTGTGAAAACATACATCATGCAGCAGAATGTAAATGATGCAGTATTTTTTTCTCTTGTAAAATCAAAAGAACTCTTTCCAGTCTGGAATCAAAAAGCTTGTCAAACATCTATTAGTCAGTATTTTAAGATTTTGAATTAATTGGGGTGTAGTAATTTGTTTATAGTATTTTTAGCTGCCAAATAAAAAGAGTGTAAGTTCTTATTGCGGATATTTTTTGTGTAGTTGTCTATTATAAAATTTCCAAAAGTTAAATGCAAAAAAAAAATTTGTGGGGGGTGGGGGGACCTTGATATTACGAATTACCCTGAATTAAAGAATAAAATGTTCAGTCTCGTTGAATCAAGATTCGACTGTATTCACTTATCCTGCTCTTAAGTCCTCATAAGTCTAAATCATATGGTATGTTTGGTCACGTAATTTGTTCTACTAAATCACCTAGAGTTTAGGATTATGGTATGAAGATAAATAAGTAAGATTTGTAAAAAAGAATTTGAAAATAAAAGGAACAAACTTTAGGAGAAGGTCAAGGAAGTGCTTGAAATGCAAACAAAGAAAATGGTAATTATTTCTACTGTAAATCACTCAAATGTCATTAAAGGTGTCTTTGTGTGCATTAAAGTACTTGAAATAAACTTAGAAAAAAAATTATGCTTGCTCAATTTTAGGTAGGATTCGTAGCAAATCTAGGATGGTTTTTATAAACTTGACACAATTACCATTATTTGAAAACACTTATTGACAAGATTTGAATTTGTCTTTTGCATACACAGATTTTTAACAAATGAAAATATTCCTACCATAGAAATATTTGAGCAGTATTAAAATAATTCTTTTATGTGTGACTGGGCTTCATAAAATGTTATTGCAAACCTAAATGTACTTCAAATATAAGTGTTTTTATTCAATAGTGCTTGTAAAAAAAATCATTTGCTGTGTATTTCAAAACTTAACTGATTTTTTTAGATGTAATAAGAATATTTTTATCAAAATTTTATAAATTAATTTATTTTATTCTAATATAACTTTTAAATTGTTTAATTGATTTTAATTCAGTTAATTATTGAAAACAAGCAATTGTATCTTTCAACAATTACTAGTGTATTTTATTTTCAATCTTATGATTATGTGAAATTTCTTGTGATTTTATGGTATAAAGTTATAGTATGTTTTTTAACTAGTAATGCTAGATATTACTGAATTATTTGTTTGAGTATATATGTAAACATATAAAAAATATTCCTGTTATTGAAACAAAGATCTTATTTTTTCATTTTAATGAGTATCGAATAGACTGTACAGTAGAACATCGTTTATCCGAATGTTTATTATCCGGAGCGTCAAATATCCGGACCAAAGTTCAGATAAGTTTTCGAACAGTGCAATGCTCTACAGTTGTTTCACTTGAGGCCGAAAGTGGCAGGAAAAACCAAGGTGAGGGATATTTGGAGAATTTCAGTTGTGTGATGTGGTTAACATCTGCGTGGAATATTAGGTCAGTTCAGTGTAGCGCACACATAAATTTTTCAAGGGGGGGGGGAGGGGGTCCATGGTCGAAAGTTCCTCAACTCATATCATATCTCAAGACAACTCCAATTGATTCTTTTAATTTTTGTCGAATTTGTTAACAAAAAAACAGTAAAAAATCAATTATTGAATTAATAAGCATTAATTAATAAAATAATTGTTAAATACAAGTACTTAATTAAATTTTACATTATATACACATAGGATTATCATCAATCGAAAAAAACTCAAGGGCTTTGGGGGGATGTCCAAACCTCTTTGTGGGCACCACTGGGTCAGTTTGTTTCCAAGTGAGGGGGTGTATACGTTCACTTTTGTTGAGTTTTGTTGATGTAGAAACCTGGATTGCATGCAATGTAGAAGACTGGATTTCAAATGCTAAATGATGACAAGATTGTGACTTCCGTGCAAGAAGAATCCGACCCTGTCAGTGATGAAATGGATGAAGACAAAAACAACAACAACAACAAAAGTAGCAAGGGTCCATCAAATGATGATATGTTTTCTGCATTAGAGACAGCTGTGGAGTGGTACGAACAACAATCAGAGTGCTGTCCTACTCTGCTGCTGCTCAAGAGAATCAGACTTTGTAGTGAAACAACATTGATGTGCAATGGTACAGCGAAAAATAAATGATTATTTTCCACAATAAAGGTAAAATTGTGACATTTTGCACCTATTTGGCTTTTCCTTCAAGCAGGTTTCCCACATGTGATGATTTTCAATATTCGTATAGTGTACGGTTTCATATACTGCATGGATTGCATTCGGTTTTCGGTTATCCGAACAATCACTATCCGAATGGTGTCCGGTCCCAATTGATTCAGATAAATGACGTTCTACTGTATGTAGATTACTTGTGCAATGAGTGGAATGAAAAAATGTTCTTTACTTTTAACTGATTGGCTTAGTTAATCTGTGTGCAGATTATCTAGGTCAGGGGTGGCCAACCTGTGGAGTTGTAACAGTGGCACACGACCATTTACTAAGAAATTAAAAAATTTTTGAATAGATAAACCATTTTTGATTAGAAATTAAAAGATTAACCATTTTTTAAGTTAAAAATTTTAAAACATTTTTTACAACTTTTTTGAGAAATGGGGTTGTTTTTGTCAAAACATCTCAAAGTTTGGATCAAAATGTTAGTGAATAAATGTTTTCTGCTATGAACATAGTAAAATAGATAGCACTTAAAACTAGCTGATGTGCATCTATAATAACCTAATTTTGTAAGCATCTGCTAGAGCTAATCTTAATATAGGCGACTTGGTAAAAATAATTAGTTATTCAAAAGCCACATTAAGTAAGGACTGAGTGTTTAATAATTATTTTGAATTGAATGGTTCAAGTTACTCATTTTTATTTTATAGCTTACCTAATTGATTGAACTTTAAAAAGTTTAGAAACAGTAAAACCTAAGTTTGTACTTTCGTTTTATTTTTTATGTTATTTTTAAATTTTGACTACATAGGCTTACATTAAAAAAATGCGCTATTTGCGTAAAAATCCCATAATAAACCTATAAGTAACATTGTTTTTTTCACTTTTCCATATTTGTTGGAAAAGTTGGAAGTGGAACGCATAATTATTTTTTGCCAAATAGTTGCACCTTTCCGAAAAAGGTTGGCCACCCTTGATCTAGGTAATATGCTCTTCATCAAATTTTTGAATTTTGACTGTAATATGTATTATTATTGTTAACATATCTTCAATTGTAAAAAATATTTTTCTTTTAAAATATTTACATAAAATACTTATTTTTTCGTAATGGTAACTAAGATAATTCAATTTTTTTTGTTCCAATATTTTATATCTATATATATCTATATATTTATAGAACCTAAGCCTCCTAAATACACATACATTCAAACTCCTGAAGATATCACAGTTTATTTTCGTGTCCCTGAGAATCTTAAGAAATCAGATTTTCAAATTACATTTCATGCTCAGTATATGGAGGTTCTAGTACAAGGAAAATGCGTTCTATCTGGAGATCTTGCAAATTATATTGACCATGGTGCTTGTACTTGGATTTTAGATGGAAACAAGTAAGTTTTGGATTCCTTGAAATGTAGCTATGTCAGATTATTGCTTTCTTTTTTGTCAGATTCATTTGTTATTTTCCTTTTAAAATACATTGGTGTGTGTAAAACTTGTCTTCAAATAATATTGAAAAATTGGAACCAAATTGGAAACACTTCTTCAGATGATAAAACACTCTAATATTAATTTTATATTGGTATATTTGCATGCACAGCTAATAGCATATTATTATATATTGCTAATTTTGTTTTTCTATTTTCTCTAGCAATAAACATATTTCTGTTTTTTTTTCCATCTTATATTTTATACTTTTCTTTTATGCTTTAGTGGCAAGTAGAAATATAATGATTTGTTTTTAAATTTAAAAATTGTTATATAAATAAATAAAATGATGCATTATATTAACCATACAAATTTATACTGATGCTATGTATTATTTTGAAAAGCCCTATGGCTCAATGGTAGTGTATCATGCTTCCACACCACAGGTCCGGGGTTCAAATCCTGGGCTGAGCAAGGTCCTCACAACCCAGCCTTTCATCCTTTCAGTGGGTCGATAAATGAGAACCAAGTTTGCTTGGGAAGTAAACACTGGGGGTTTCGCGCAAGATTGATCACCTGACCAAAACATCTGTTCATGCATCTCAGGGCCCAAAGTCATGTAAACTGAGATGGGTATAGTAGACCTTGGTCCTCGTGGGCTGTTGCGCCACTGAGTTTAGTTTATGTATTATTTTTCAATCTGAAAAAAAGTATTCCAAATTTTAATTCTGGTCTTAAGCATTAATTAAACATTTGAATGAATTATTTGTTAGAAGAAGCATATGAAACAAATATTAGTAGTAGTGAAATAGTAGCACTATATACCAAAAATATCACCAGAAAGATTTTTAAGTTTGAGGATATTTCATTTTTTATTTTGGTACTTTAAAGATTTGAAAAAGATTGTGATAAATGAAAAAAAAAAAAGGAACAATAAAATCCTGTCTTATTAATTCAAATAATTATATTTGTTTTTATTTGCTAACATTTTATGATTCAATTTTTTGAATAAAAAGTTTATTGTTCTGGGTTATTTGGATGTAGCTTTACTTTACTGAAAGCTAATTTGTTATTATAAATAAAATTTTCTTCATTAATTTTTATGTATAAGCTTTAACTTGGAATCATATCCTGAATGTAGTTTTATTATTTATTATTGGTACTAATTACATAATTATGAATTTCTTAATCCATTTTATCCTTAGGTTAGAGGTAATACTGTACAAAGCTGAAATAGGTTTAATGTGGCAGGAACTTTTGAAAGGAAATAAAGAAGGCGAGGAACTGATGGACCCAACTTTCATTGCTGAAGTACATGCACGTCTTGCTCATCTAACTTCGGAAACTGAGGTATTTTTTTTATTATATGTACTATTTTCAAATTTAGGATAGATAAATGTAATGGAATAAATATCCATTATTTTTTTTACTTACTGGTGTGAAAAGGAAGTCTAGAAAAATTGGTATCAATATCATTTTTGCAACTATTCTGTTGTAATGGCCAACTTTACTTTTGTATGATCAAAAATTAATGAAAAATTTGAAGCTGTCTATAGAAAAGATTATAAAGTAATATTTTATTAAATTATGAAAAAATAAAGGCCAAGTGATCATGAGTAAATCAGAACATGTATGGTTATGAAGAGTATTTGTTCATATACTTGCTGCTTTTAGTCATTAAATATGTGGGAAGAAGCTTTATTTTAATCATAATATATTAACAATTTAAAAATACAAATGGATGATCATAGCTGAAACTTGGCAAAATGTGCATACTGTCCCAAAAGGAATGAACAGCAAGACACAAATCACTACAATGCAAAAGACAGTCTCGAATTTATATTCAAGCCACATCTAAAGTCCAGTGCAGCCAATCATCTGCTCTAGCACTGCAAATGTTTAAGGGTAGCTAACTCTCTTGATAGAATAAAGGTGACTAGTACAGATGATGATTTTTGAGGGACTCTGATCCCACTTAGGTGAGTGGTGAAATTGCAGATGAAATAGTTCAGTATCTAAAGAAAAAAACTACTGAAATCTATACTAATAAAAGAAAGAGTTTGTGTGTTTCAGCTATTCCGGCCAAATTAAGCAACCCAGAAGTATGAAACTTGGCATGTAGAAGCTATAGGTCGTTATGCTATTAACCTCGAAGAGTCTTTTTCAAAATTTGCCTTAGATTTTTTTAAAATTCAATTTTTATCTGATTTTTTCAGCTAAACGGAGATATGACATCATCAGCTCTGTCAAGTCTTAACTTAGCGAAAATTAATATTTTGAGCAGTTTTGGAGGGGATTTTAGCACATTTTATTGTAAATATATTTATTTATGTTGTATTTATTCGTTTTTTCAACTCTTTGGGGAGGGATTACATTTGTTTTTCGAAAAAATCGTTGTCAAAAAATGTTTTTTCTAAATTTCATTTTTTCGATTGGCAACACTACTTCGATAACAGTAGATTTTCAATGTTTTTAAATGTGAATCATATTTGATTCATAACGTATTTTATCCTTTTCCATACTTTAAAAAAAGAGGGGAGGGGGGCAATATGTACTGTTAAAGTGTACAGATATTCCAGGTGAGGTGATTTCGTTTTTCGCTTAACTTTTGGCTCCGAAATTTTTTTGACGGGATATCAAACATCAGATGGATTGTTAGCCCGCCAACGTTAGTGGACAAAATTAAAGTTTCGCTACCGTATTAAATCATGTTTCTGTGTATAATTTTTGTTTATAATTTTTTCTTATCAACTTTTGTGATTTGTAACAATGCACGCTGGCCTGAAGCTACTATTTTTACTGTTGTGGCCACTTTTAAAGATATTTACTTTCCATAAAATGTTCTATTTAATTTTATGTTCCTGATTAATCTTAGCTCTACTATGATTATCAAAAAGGCCTGATTACACTCTTCAAACCTTTTTGCTGAATCTGAAAATTTTTTGCTTCTCCATGTTTATTAATTTTATGTTATTCTTAGAGTCAATAATGCAAAAAGATTTGTTCATATTTTGGTAAAAAACAGTTGCAAGGACCTTGGGTTTGTACATTTGCTTTTACTTATTCTTGCTAACCTGATTGTTGGTGGTATTATCAATCTAAGGTTGTGCTTGGGCTACAATTCATTTCACGTTCATATCACGACAACAGAAGGTAGTTGGCCCCAAAGTAAGACAAGCTGTTAACTAAATAATTGTCTAAATATCAGTACACTTTAGCAGTACATCTTGCCTACTTCCCATCAAAATCAGACCTTTGCTTTTGTATTTAAGGTTGCTTTTCGGTTTGAATTAATGTTATTTCTACAATATGCTAGATTACATTATATATATATTTACGTTTCTTTTATTCATGTTCAAATTTTTTAATATTTTCTGGCAAAATTAAGGCTTAATTTTCTTTTGTTTTCGATAACCTTTTAATTAAAATTAATGCTGTATTTTCAATTAAAGTCTCGCATATGCACATATTATTGCAAGTTGGCAATTGTTGCAATAATACGTTAGTACCTTTTCTTTTTGTTGTAAGCTAGATTGTGGTACTATTTTGCGACATCGATGAAACATGGAATTTGCCGATAAAGGTAAAAAGCAATAATCTTTTTTGGTACTTACATATTGTTGCAAAAATTGCCAACTTAATAAATGACTCGCCAAATTGGCAACCATAGGCTTCATTTCATGTAATGTTGCCAATAGGTTGCAATAATATGTAAGTACCATAAAAAATGACACTCCATTCAAACTAATTGGATTATCAGATTGCCAATTTCATGATTTGAGTTTGAATTTATGATACTTACATGCAAGCGTCATCACAGCCAAATTGGTGCCATGCTAATCACTCCTTGATATCAAAAGATTCTTATGTGTTTTTATATGGAAAAAAAAATCAGTCGGATTTTGTTGGGATATAGTGTGATTTGCTTAGTTCCAGTTTGGCTGTGATGATGCTAATACGTAAGAGCACGAAGTCTAATATGAATTTTTATTTACATATGACATTTTCTGACATATTTTATTTTTGTTCTGAGCTGTTTATGGTATTTTCGTCAAAATTAGACCTTGATTTTTATGTTTGAGGTTGCTTCTTGGGTTCAATTAATGTCATAATTTTTACTATATGTAGGTTACTTCATATATATTTATGCTTATTTTCTTTCTGTTTCAATTTTTCATGTTTAAGACTTTCTGTGATTTAAGTCATCAGAGATTCTTAAGCTGGGAAAGAAATGACTATATTAAATCTAAAACCAAAAACACTACAGAAGAATCAAATGTATACATATAAAGGTCAAAATGAAAATAGAATAATAAACCTGACACAGCCTTTAACCAAAATAGGTATTACAATATGAATACAATTGACTACATACAAAATAAATCAAAAATTTTTAAGCTGTAAAGAAATGACAGAATTAAATCTAAACCCAGAAATGGTTCGGAATAATCATACAAAATATAAGCTCACACAAAATATAAGCAAAACAATGTATATTAAACTAATTTAGTTATTGAAAAAATATATAACAGGTGTATCTGGAAGACATGCATCTTTCTATCAGAATACAGTCTTAAAAAAATTAGTCAGATTTTGGTGGATATAGCGTGATTTGCTTTGTGCCAATTTGGTTGTGGTGATGCTAATATGTAAGAATACAAAGGCTAATATAATTTTTTTTTATGTATGAGGTTTTCTTTTTGTTAAACTGAAATTAGTGATGCTATCAATCTGCAGTTATATTTAGGCTATGTATAGCGTGAAACTAAGTCAGCATGACCATTTGGTCAAAAAAATAGGTATTTATGTATTATCGCAACCTATGATGGCATTATATGAAATGAAGCACATGGTTGCCAATTCAGTGTGGACAACACATAGGAAATTATTGCTGTTGTCAACTTGATGAGTTATTAATAGAGTTGGCAATTGTTGCAATAATACATAAGTACCAAAAAATCTTCCTATGATATTTCAGTTATTACATATTATCACAGCCTATTAGAGACATTACATAAAACAAAACACATGGTTGCCAATTTAACGCGTACAACACATGTGAAATCAGCGTTGCCAACTTGGCGAATAATTTTGAACAGTGGCATTCGTCAATAAAATCTTAAGTTCCTACATTTCCTTCTGTTAAAAAAGGGTACTGTTTTTCCTGATACTAATGTATTAGAGTCACTACAGTCAAAGTGGCTTTTTTCACCAAAATTTGATTTTTTTCCCATATAAGAATCTGTTATTTTGATATTGTGGTGCAAATTTTGCTGCAAAGATGCCAATACATAAGTACCATTTTCCTTTATTGGCAGATTCCATGTTTTTCCATTGTAACAAAAAAAGTAGAAAAATGCAACTGAAGAAAATGACACTCAATTCAAACTAATTGAGATTAACAGATTGTCAATATTGTGATTTTAAGTTAGAATTTCTATTCATGTATAAGATTTTGCTTATGGTAGTTTCATCAAATCTTTATTTAAAGTAGCTTTTGGTTTGAATTAATATTATAATTTCTATGCTATATGTAAGGTTACTTTTATATTTATTTGTTTCTTTTATTTCAATTTTAAATATTTAAGATTTTCTGCTGTGTGTTTTTTTATTGTTCAAAACTTTATGGCAATTTTATCAAAATTAAGGCTTACTTTTTCTGTTTTAGATAATGTTTTAATTTAAATTGATATTATAATTCCTATTTCAGTGTCACAGTTTTATTTTTTCTGAACTATCCTTTTCTTGTGTATCATTGTTGGTACAGTAATTATGTGATACAAAGACTCACAAAAAGTCTATTTTTCAGCCTAATAATAATTTGTGAGGCCTTTTGTAAACAGAATCTTCGATCATGATTACCTATTCATGACACAAATATCAAAGGGTTTTTTTTACAATCAATGAAACTACACCTTCACTTCTCACCAGAATTTTTTTTTGTCATGTCCATTTCTTCACACAAAAAAAACAAACATCTGTTAGAAAAATTATGGATGAACACGGAAACTATGGATGCGATTAAATGCTCATCAAAGTAATTTTCCTTCTGACAAATCTGCTCATATGCAGATTGTATATATACACATGCATTGTATACATTTTTTTACATATAAATGTTGTATGTTTTACATATCGATGCCATTTTCTGTTGTTGAAGATAAATATTCATCCTTACTAATAATAATTCCTTCATCAGCATATTCAATATTTTGTTCAATGTAGAGAATATTACTTAAAATATAACAAAGAAAATGACACTGAATTCAAACTAATTGTTCTTAACATGTTGGTAATATCGTGAAGATAATGCTTCATATTTATGAGGAACCACCAGTATGTATCATGTTTTTTTTTTGCGTGTTTTTTTCCCCCTTATGGTCCTTGACCGATAAGAATTCATCTTTGTTTTAAATGAGAAAAAGTCATAAATTTAACAAAAAGCTATTTGCTGAAACTATGATAAGGTGACCTTGAAATAATATTCTCATATTTTCTTTGGAATTCCATTTTGACCAGATTTTTCGTCATGACTTAACTTTGTTTCTGGCAATCTTGCAAATCAGAAAACTGTATCAGGTGTGGTCGCAAAAATGTTTGCACAAAAAAAGGATGCACCTTGAAAAGATTTTCTCATATTTCCCTCTGGGTTTCTTTAAAATTCAGTGTTGAAATGATTTTACGTTGCTTCTAATAATCTGTTCCTCACGTAGTTTCTTGGAGATCATATGCATATTTTATGTTATCATACTGTCCATATACGATATATATATTTTAATTATTACTATAGTTATTTATCATTGTATGTACTCATTCTTTTGCTCTTTGCAATCAAATTGTAATTTTTAATAGAAATATTGCAAAAAAGTATTGTTTTAAGAATGTGTTTTTTAACAATATGGTTTATTATTTGTTTCATTTAGTACTGTTGTTGGTTCTGGACTATTTCAACGGGGACCTGTTTTAGGTAGATTTTAATTTTAGTTCATACTAATTAAATTTTTTTAGTATTGAATTACATCTAATACTCTATATTAGATGTATTGCAGAGATGTTAGATAGTATTATATGAGGTATGGGTGCAATGCTAATTTAATTTTTTTTTCAGTTGAAGGCTTTCTAATATTTTTTTATTTATGATAGCATTTAGTGAATCAGTTTATCATCATTAATTTTTTCTTTCGGTTCATCTATTGCAGGTTGTTTCACCCATAGTTCCCATAGCAGAAACTTACAACTGCTATCACTTTTTCTTTAATAATTTTTACTTATATTTGCATTCATTCATATCTATTTACTCTTCAACTTGCTAATTTTCTCTCTTACATTGAAATATTTGTATTTGTTAAATTATTATTTACTTTGAGGCAAAATTGCAATTTGTTTAAAATTATTTATAGTGAGAACATTCATTTGAAAAAAATATTTTTTTAATTTTTGGGAATACTACTTTTTTCATACAGGGTTTATCCTCACTAAAAATATTATAATTGCTATAATAGATGAATTTATGTTTTTAACACTTAACCCGTGCGAAGAACGGGCATTTCAGCTAGTACTCTAAATAAAGGAAGGATAAAAAAGGGTCCAATAACATAAAAATATTGTTGGCAAAATAAAAAGTCCCCAAAAAGTTATTTAAAATAATTTGAGAGGCAATTTACACCTAATGCACTAAAAATCATAAAGGGGAAAGCTACACAAACAGAAGGGTAAGAATGTAGCTGCAACTACCTCAAAAGCGTTGTGAAAAAGTAAAATGTTAAATGATTGAAAAAAAAATGGCTGAAAAACCATGATAATGATCTCAAACCACATCATCAAAAGCACTAGGAAAAAAAGCTATTCAAAGTAAAAAATAACAAATGTATGTGAAAAAAAAGGTGAATCAATTCATACAAAAAGAAATGATGTGACATCGAATGAGAGTTGTGTTAAATCAAGAGTATATGATTGTATGAGAGGCAGGCAGAGATTGTCAGAGTTGATAAAACCTGCTTTACAATTTCAATAAAAACAGCCAGTGAGCTAAACATAACACCTTCATGACTGCAAAAGTAAGTGTCGGGAGAAAGAAAATAAGTTATTAGACAAGCATTTAGATGGGATGGGAGATCTTAGCAAAATCAGCTACAAATAGTGGTGGTAGGGAAGAGAAAGGTCTGAAAATGATTCCATTAATAGACTCCTTATAATTCCATAAATAGGAAAAATTCATTCCCATTCTCTCTCCCATAATTCCAAATTCTCTGACCTTGGGTTTGAGGCAAATGAAGAGTTGGCGAGGCCATGCTTGGTCTAATAAAGACCAGAAATTGATCAGGGGGCTCCAAGAAATTGATTGTTTAAAGGGGAGAAGTAAAAGAGGTGAAAAAGAACCTGTCCCTAGTTTGAAAATGGGACAGCCTGAAAGGAAGAAAGATACCCACTTGTGTATCAAACTTATACCTGATCCAAGAAAGGCTTTTAGTCATTAAATATGCTGGAGAATGAAAGAAGCAATTTTCTCCATTTTTAGGAAGCGTTTGAAAGAGTAGATATTAGTTTATAATAATAGATTTTTGTCTAGTTCTAAATTACACTGCAATACTTTTCATCCTCAGTTTCTGGTGATTGTATCATTCATTGAAAATAACTGTCCTACTCCTAGAATGTTGTTTGCATGATCAGTTAAATCTCTGATCAATCAATCAATAACTTTTTGCATTCTCAGAATAAGAAAAAAAAATCACTTGGGTTGAAGAAGATATTGAAATAATCATTTTTTCTGCCTCCAACTACCTTTTATTAATTTAAACAAATAAGGATTGGAGAACCTGAAAACATGAAGGAAGAAAACAACGTTTTTCAATTTTTATTTTCTATTTGTAGCAGAGTTGGCACTTTACAAAAGATAAATAGTTTTTGAAACAATACAGGAGGTGTGCTACTGGACGAGATCAAAAGAAGAGTATGGATGTGGCAAAATTAGCAAGCCAGATTGCTTAGATTTATCAATCACAGCTCGAGAAGAGTGGGCATGTGCATTGTTGTAAAGGGGACACCTTTGGTGATCATATTGTTTCTTGATCAGAACATTTCACAATTTGTTCCTTAATGTGCAGTAATATGACTACTTATGGTCTGACCCTTTATCTCCAAGAGAAAGTTCCAATACACAGTCAGCTTAACCTTCCTTACCCTTCCTTACAGACTTCCTAGGGGGAGATGAGTTGCTGAAAGCTGTTACTCTTTGTTCATCTGTTTGATCTCTGGATAATATTGATGAATCAATGATTCATCCATTGTTACAAGTGACCTTGAAAATCATCTTTCTTTTGTTCTTTTCATGCTGTATTTGTTTCTGTAAAAAGAGTGAGAAGTTGTGGACCAATGTTACATTTAATAATCTGAAGGAATTCCAATTCTTTCTGTAGTATGCTATTGGTTTTTGATGAAAATGTACAAAAAAGTACATAATTTAAGAATTTGTAGAACTAATTTTAATATTTTTCAATTATATTTTGAAACAAAAATATTAGAGCAAGGGAGCTCCATACAATTACCACAGAGGAAAAAAACGGTATTCATTAAATTTGTTTTTATCATTTTTTATAATGTATTTCATATATTTTTTTCTTTTAGGTTACTCCTAGTAACAGAGTACCATTTAACTTAGAACAGTTAGAAGAATGTGATTCTTCTGTAGAACAGCTTACTTTTCAAAGAATAGATGGAAATGAACATAGTGAGACACATAAAGTAAGTTAAAAAATTATAACTATTTTTATTATCTTTTATATTGTAAAACTATTCTTCTTCAATGGGCTGACAGCCCTGGATGGGCCCTGGCCTTCTTCAGAAGTTTTCTTCAGGCATCTCTACTTTTGGCAACTATTTTCCAGTTTTTGACATTTAAAATATTTAGATTTTTTTCGATACAGTCAATCCATCTTAACTCTTTCCCTGGCGGCAGGAGGTATTTAAATCCTACCGTGGTCTGCAAGCAATTAAACAATTAAATGGCTGAAAAATTAATGGTCAAAGCATGAAAACATGCCGTTGCCTGGTAAGAGTTAATGGGGGTCTGCCCCGAGGTCTATTTCCCATGGTCTTTGCCAGAAAGATTTTCTTGCAGCAATGATCTTCATTCATTCTAGCCAAATGACCAGGTCATTTAAGTATCTGCAATTTGATAAATTTTACAATATCAGGTTGTTTGTAAATTTTTTAGAGTTCTAAGTTAGGTAAAACTATTATTAAATTAAAATTTAAAAGAATATTTCAATTTTTTTTTTTAAATATACTTTTTATTACTCATACTTAAATGAATAACATATTTTAATTAAACTTTCCTTAGTTTATATTTGTGTATAATCTTCATTCTGGAAGATTTTTTAATGCAAATTTGCATTGTTACTAATTGTATAGTTGGACCTCTGTAAACTGACTTACCTAAAAAAGGGATTTATTTATAGTATGCTCAAAATTTCTTTCTCTTTACACCAAGATACTTATTTCCAGTTCAACTGATGTACATGACAATGTGATGACTGGAGTCATTGGGTACTTAAATGTATAGGTACCTAGTGTATAAATGTATGTCATTTCTTATTGTGCACCATTTTCAGGTTAAAAATATATGAGATGGTTATCAATATGGCAAGTGCAAATGAGACACTGATAGGATCATTAGGGAGGATAATGTAGTACCTTAAGCTGTTGTCATTACTAATAAAAAAATTAATAGGGCTTGATTGGGAAGTTTTACGGTAAACACTGTATTCTCATTTGGCACCAACTACCATTTGTTTTGTATATTGACCAAATCTAACAGCCAAAAAATTTTTGATGATTGTTAAAATTCAATGATTCTTCAAAAACATTTATCAAAACTCAAAACATTTTTTTCCCACTCTAAACCTCTGAATTTTCAACAATGTAGGATTAATTTTCTCTCAGATGGCAAGAAGTATATTTTATATGTAATTAAAATATTTAATATTGTTTTAAAATCCAAGTAAATTAAATTTAAAAAAAAAGGTGTAGTAAATAAATAGTAAAAAAAAAATAATTTTTTAAAAATGTACATATTTTTTAAATATTTCATTATATACAAGGTATATTTTTGTTATAGCCAGATGGTTTAGGTTATCTGGGTTTCATAAATAGAATCTTGCTTGTATAACTATAAGTAAAGTAGCATACTTTCTAAAAAATTTCTCTTGGAAAGATTTTCTATTTAAATATTGACTGTAATTCAATCATAGAATTTTAAATTTTATCAAGCCAAATCTTAAAATGTTTTTAAGCGAATATTTTTTCACAAAAGTTATTTCAAACATTTGCAATTTTTATTAGTATTATAATATATTACTGTCCTTTATTTAAATTATACTGATTGTATTTAGGTGAATATGGGAGGACATCAGTGGTTGTTTACTGATCAGATTTGTCCTGAATCCTTACCTGCAATTTGTCTTCGCCATGATGTTGATGGTATCTTGTGGCAACCAAAAAACATTTTCAGTGAAGGAGAAATGGAACACTTTAAAATGGAACATGTAGCAACATTTTCAGCTTTAGGTTATGTTCTAGCTTCAAAACAGGACAAAAAATTTACATCCTGTTCACCAGATTTCCAATTTTCTGTTGTTTCTGACTGTGCTAGGCATTTGTACTTATATTGCCAACCAGAAAGTATAAATTCTGCACTAGAACTTCGTAACCGAAAAACTGGTCAATCAGTTGCTCATATAGCAAAGCAATATGTTGTTTCATTAGAACTTTGTGACAGAATTTTAGGTCTGCGGGCCAGTCCACAGTGTGTGTTTGTTCTCAGTAAAGATACTTTATATGCAGTAAAAGTGAAATCTTAAGTACTTTTGTATTTATATTTTGCAATCATATATTAATTCTAAGATTTTTGTTCTAGATAAATCCTTTTTTGTACAAATAAATATTTTTTGTCTATTTTATCAAGTACAAAATATTTGATGTATTTGCAGTTTTTGTTAATGTTTAGCTGAAAAATTTAAATCTCAAAGCTTCCGAATTCTTTCTTTGAGAAGAATTTATGTATTGATTTTTTTAATTGTATGTTATACATTTCTTAAATTTTTAGGTAATGAGAAAGTTTTTTTAAAATGGAATGCTTTGCATGGATTGTAAATCAAAATTGGTAATGAATAGAACAGTGAATAAATGTCTTAGATTTTATTGAAAATAAAATAAAATCTTGCAAAATATTATAGACTTTTAATGATTATATGTTTAAAGAAAATTACTGTTATGAAAGAAAACTTGAACAAATTGAATAAATCAGCTAAAAAATATTAGAAGTAGACGAGTACAAAAAGTTTTATTCTAAAAAGTACTAAACTTGAGTTTATTGTTTGTGTAACACAGGGATTGACAACACAACCTTTTAGCTGTGGCATGTCAAATCTACTTACCAATATGATTCAGCATGCCGCACAGTAGGACATTTTTGAAACAATTAGATTCCCGCAATAATGCATGCAGTGTTGAAGAATAGAGGTCAATAATATAGATATTTACAGTTTTATTAGATATTAAATTTTACATCATTTAAAGATATTTCTGAACATAAAATAAACAGCATAAAATATAACTTTCTTCAAAAATAAAAATAGTTAAAATTGTGCATATAATATGTATTTTTAAACATAATTATTAAAATAAGAAATACACAGCCTAAAATTGAAGTATTTCCCTTCAATATAGTTAGATAAAAAGATAAATAAAAAATTTTATGTGAAACTATTGCTTGCACTGCTCTACTTTCATATTGCAAAATCAGGGGTATAATGTGTGGCTTTCAATTGGATACGATTCTAAGCATTAAGTTTTTAAACAATTTTTTTGTGGACTTGAAGTATTTTTCTAAAGAGGAAAAATTTTTTGCTTAGATATCTTAAAACCAAAAGTGGAAAGAAGAGTAAATGCAATTTTTTCTCTACAAACAATTAAATCTCTCCTGCAATGGCATTCAATAATTTCAAAATAACTGTGACTTTATCTTTAGAGGTATCTTTTAGATTTTTTTGAAATTCCAAAAGTATCCATTGTTCTGAAGATGTTTGACAAAGAAGGTCCATAACAAATTTATCAATTTTCATCCAGTCAAAAATTGACAAATTTGTAGAGTAGTGCAGTATCACTGAAAATTTTTCCATGTGCCATAGGTTGCTGACCCCTGGTGTAACATAAAACCTTGCTGAAGTTACAGTGATTTTTTTTTTATTTACTGTAGTTATATTTTTATATATTTTACCTCTGTGCCTTCAAATATATTCAACCCCTTTTTTTATGTATATGTTTCTATACTTATTAAAAATATTGTACATAAATTTTATCTTCCTCTGTTTTTTTTTAAACAAAATGTATTGAATATATACACATAAATAAGGATGTTATAATGTTATTTTTCTGTGAATATTTGAAAAATGTTAACATATGAACGAATTAAAAAACAACAACAAAAAACGACACTTTGAAAGTGAATACATGTTTTGAGGAGAATTTATCTAACACATTTAATATATCATGATTTTCTTTCCTTTTTTTGAATGTTAGACTCTATCATAATTGAGAAACAAGTTTAATGAAACAGCAATATTCAAAAAAATTTGAACCATTTTAAACTTTTGTGTTTAAAGTACTTTAAAGATTTGTCCATATATTGAACATCATTTGAAAGTATATGAGTGTTTGATCAGTTTTTTAATAAGTTCTTTTGGTTGTTTTAAAAAAATTAAAATTCATTTGCTATTAAAGTAATAAAATTAGTGAAACATTTTTTTTCTTTTAGTGATTTTGTTCTGTGCTAACCAAATGGTTCAAAAGTAGCTTGTTGATTTACTATTTGAAGTAATTTTGATTTACACTCATGTCCAAAAATTAAGGATAATTCAGAATCACACAGAAATTGAACTCTAAAATAAAAATTTCACCTGTAGAATTATCACACACATCTTGAAGAATATGCAAACTACAGGAAACCACCAGATGGCGTGGATAGTACGTCACAATGACGAGAGTGTAAGAGAGGGGTATATAAGGAATGGTGGCAAAGAAGTAAAATTGTTCACAAGTGCTTTAAAAGCCTTTCAGTGCAATAACCACATAGTTATGGCACAAAGGAAGCATTTGGATGATTTTTTACGTGGTAGAATTATCAGACTGGAATGTGGACGTACCCAGCTGGAAGTATCCGAGGAACTTGGAATCGCCCAGAGTGTCATCTCCAGGCTTTGGCAACGATTCCAAGATGATGGTAATGTGAGTAGCTGCTACAGCTCAGGTCGCCCCCGAGTTACAACGCCGAATGAGGACCGGTATTTGGCAGTTACTGCCAAAAGAAGCAGACGGAGCACAGCATCAGACCTATCTCGTCAGCTCTCTTCAGCTACCGGTACGACAGTTTCAAGGCAGACCGTGTACAGACGCTTAGGGCACATTGGTCTATATGGTCGTAGGCCTGTCAGATGCGTCCCCCTTACCGCAACTCACTGTCGCCTGCGATTAACCTGGAGTAGAGAGCATGCATTGTGGACATCGCAACAGTGGTCTTGTGTGATGTTTTCCGACGAGTCCAGGTTTAGTTTGCAGTCTGATTCTCGCCGGACTTTCATATGGAGAGCGCCAGGTACCCGTTACCACCAAGAGAACACCATTGAACGACACCGTTACGGTGGTGCAGGATGGCTCGTTTGGGGAAGAATTATTCTTGGTTCCAGAACTGACCTGCATGTTCAGAGTGTAACGATGACAGGCCACATCTATCGGGATGTCATTCTGGAACAACGTGTACGTTTGTTTCGGGGCGCCATGGGTGCTGAATTTCTGTTTATGGATGACAACGCCCGTCCTCACCATGCAAACATTGTAGACGAATGCCTTCAATCGGAGGATATCACCCGTATGGATTGGCCAGCATACTCACCGGACTTGAATCCAATAGAGCATGTGTGGGATATGCTTGGCCGACGAATTGCAGCCCGTCAACCCCTCCCACCTGTCTACCGGAACTTCGGAGGGCATTGCTTGATGAGTGGTGTAATATTCCCCAAGATCAGATTGATAATTTGATACTCAGCATGCGTAGGCGTTGTAAGGCCTGTATTGCATCGTCCGGGAGACATACTCCGTATTAACCATCATACTAACAATGTTACACTGTTTTTTGTAAATAGGTTCTTTTTTTGAAATTTGCTCCAGGGAGTTAAAATCGCAATTTTTATTAATTATGTCAAACATATAGCATCTTTTTTGCTCTTTACCTTTTGTTTAATAAATAGACTTTACAAATAAGTCAAATTTGTTTTGCTTCTGTCTCTTTCTTTGCCTGAACTTCATTATCCTTAATTTATGGACATGAGTGTAATTGTGACTTGGTTTTAAATAACATTTCATGAGTATTGGTTGTATGGAAATTGAAATAAAAATAAGCTAAGACTGTATTAAAATATAAGATTTAAATTTTAGAATACATTTATAAGATTATATAGGCTCCTGCCAGAAGAAAAAAAAAGTAGACTTTATAACTTATTTTTCTGATGGGGGCTTCTACTAACCACTCCAAATGCATCCCTTTTTATCCTGCATGACAACCGATGTAGTATGTTAATGGTTATTAAATAAATCATGAGGAAGAGTGAAAGATGCAGCTACTTGAGATCCAAAACTGTGAGGCACAAAAGGTTGAAGTCTGACTTTGCCTCATGCTTGCAAAGCATTTAGCTGAGCATATTGGAATGGCCTTAACGCCTTGGGTGGCCCTACAAGTCGAACACACTTCCTATGTACTTTGCCCATTCTACCCAGAAACCCTCTTCCACCATGATGAGGCTGCAATGCAGGACTTTGAGAGAGCCTGATTTTATCTTTGACTGAATTGTGAAAAACATCCCAAATACCTGGGATTCATCCTAGATCAGAAGATTCTTGGCCATGCTGATATAAACAATTTGGTTTTTAGAGGCAAACAACTACTGAAAATTTTATAATATCATGGCTGGAACTTTAATAGTGGCAACACTGCTGTATAAATGCTACACAACAAAACCAAAGAATGTCATGTATACGACATGTGAGTTACATACCTACTTTATCTCTCATCAAAAAGACGTCCTTCACACACATTCGGAGTGACCCGAAGAATTGATCCTTGTATTAGCTTGCGGTCTAAAGTAAGTGTCAGGATATTTTCAAAAGAAGAACAATGAAGTTGGATAAAAATTGAGTGGGCCAGGAGTTGTACAGTATGACAGTGTCATCTAGGGCTTCAAGAGACTTTTGGGGAATCTGCATTGCCTTACAGAACTGTAGCAAGATAGGTAAAATACTTTAGTGAAGGACTCCAAAATGTAGTAAACATGCATCTTCCAGGTTGTCCTAGTGTCATCAAAGCAGAAGTGTGTTAACGCACTAATGGACTGGGATCGATCCCCAGATCTAAGTCCTTGTGACTTAATTCCTAAGATGAAGGAACCACTTCATCGCATTCGCTTAAAAACTGTTCCAGAGATTCTTGCGGCAGTAGACAGGTCCATTCTAACTATCAACAAAACGCGCTGCTACAGTAGCTCTGCGACTTCCTCATAGTTGGAAATGGGTTATAAACAATGCTGGTGACTATAATTTATTTTTTTTTATAAACATTTATAAACCCCGTGCACCACGCAATGTATAACACGGGGGCATACAACACAGACAGAAGAAAGGATTACCACACAAACATCCATGCCTTCTCCGGGATTCGAACCCAGTCCCTGCGGCACCGCAGTCAGTGGTGACTATATTAAAGCTCTGTAAAACATGGTGACATGAATCACCTTTGTGTTCCATGTAAATAAATTGTTGCCTCTATTAAAGTTTCAGCCCTCGTATATATATTTCTGGCAGGAACTGGGGAGCAGATGCTTGGATCTTTCAAAATATATACGTTGCTCTCATTCAACCCATTCTTGAATATGGTGTACAGGTATATCAGACAAAAAGAAATTTTTCATTCAAGTATGCGAGTTCGTGACTTTACTACTCTGAAATTTAAATATCCATCAAAAGATTATTCCTTTACTGTAAGCTACTGGACATTTTTTATACTTGGGATGGAGATAGTTGAATGAAGCAAAAAATGTCTATTTGTTACTAAAAGTATAGGTATGCTTTTTTTAGTAAAAAAGTTTTGTTACAGCACTTGGTAAAAATACATCTAATAGATCTTAAGATAAATAATTTTTTTTTTTGTTGCAACTTTAGATTACATGTCTACTTTTTTCATATGCATGTAAATTTTTGCAATGATAAAAACTCCAATTTAATTTATACTTGTGAGAATCCCAAATATATATTATTAAATAGGTTAAACTTTTAGTATTCATTTTTGTTATGAAAAGCACAAATTAGGAATAATTATCGTACATTTAATTCATGAGTAAGTTTCTTTTCAATTTAAAATAAAAAAATATGCTCTTCATTTTTTTTTTTGAATTTTTCAGAATAATTTTAAAATTTGTTTTAAAAAAATTTCACTAATCAACATTTTTTCTGAAAATTTTAAGCCAAATCATTTTGAATTTATTTTCTTCCAGATTTCTTTGTTTCTGCCTTATATTGAAGAAACCACATTTTGAATTCTTCAAAAAGTTAAAGAGAATTTAAGTCCTTCTGAGAATAAGAATTTTTAATTTTTTCAAATGCATTTAGCATAGTTGTTCACCTTTTTCTTTATATCGTTGATTTTTTTCGTTTCTTCTAAACTAAATAGAATTAATTTTTTCCCTTCTTTTCTCATTTAAGAAAATTTTAATAAGTTATTTTTTTATAAGTTGTATATCATCAGCTTGTAACTCAATTGAACTTTTGACTCCTGGATAATCGGTTATTACAGTAACACAATGAACTAAGTATGAAAATTTGCGCTGTAATCTTGTTTCTTTGCTTGTTACATATTTTATTTTATTATGAATGCACATAAGAAATTAAGCATTATATAAAATAAATCTTCATTAGAATAGAAAAAAAAAAATTAATTCAAGAATATCAAAAGTAAGCAAAATTATCTAACTAAAGTAAATCAGTAAGGGAATTTGTATCAGTGGTGTAACGGAGAATTAGGGCTCTCTGCAAAGTTAGGTTTTGGGCCTCCAAACTGGAGTTTACAAGGGATTGCAAAACTATAACCTTTGCCCCCCCCCCTCCCGCTAGAATCCTTTTCCCCATCCTCCGATGCAGAGGTGTACGTTACGCCACTGATTTGTATACACTTTGTTCAACTTTCATACATATATATATCACTGAGTCATCTATGACGGGTGGGTGAGTAATGGGCTGTAAAGAATTTTTATGCGGCCCACCTAGATTCGTTTTTTATTTTTCGCTACTAGCTGCATGGCCCGGCGTTGCACGGGCTTTGCAACTAGCGAACCATTACCTTAGCGTATAACTTTCCAATATCAGCACGTCCAGGGGTGGGTGCAATTTCTTTTTTTATATGCCATTTAAATTCCTTTTTCGAATTTTTTTGATTTATTTGCCCGGTTGTACGGGTTTTTCCCCCTCTCCGTATAGCCCGGCGATGCATGGGCTGTTACCAAGTGTATATAATTTAATACCCATGTGTGAATTTCTTCTTTCCCTCATGACGGTGGCACTTCTGTGTGTGTGATTGGATTACGAAGAGTTACAAATTGAAGTCGGATCACAGTGTGAAGAAAATATTTAATGCTATGACATTGGCTGTTACAAATCTTTGTCAGCTGATAAATTGCCGTGTGTGAAGAAATTTGTGGGGAAACTATTCTTTGTATTTTAGTCAACATATATTGGTGAGCAAAGTTCTTGTATAAAAATCAACAAGAGTAAATATAGTCACAAGTTGGCTGACATACTTGCAGGCTGTGTTGAAAATTTAACGAGCAATCTCACTCTTGATTTACAGAAGGCCGTTCACACTTCGTAGAAACGATGTGGATGGTTAATTTTTTTTTTTTATAAATCCCATATTTTTTGTGGAGTGTTTTTATCTGATAGCTATGTTTCTTGACAATAGCTCTAGCTCGAATTTTCGATGAAAGTAAACTTTTTCTTAGTATTGCGATGCCAATTTTACTCCATTTATCTTGAACCGTTCCCAAAATCCGTTCAGTGTTCGTGAATGCCGTTTCCCTAAGGCTCGTTTTAACAAACCGAAAGCACTTTAGTCCATTGGAGAAGCGTCAAGTGATTTTGCAGGTATTTCATTGTATGGGATACACTTTATTCCTGTTTCTGATTCTTTCTTTGCTAAATAAGCGTCAGAGAGAGAGAGAGTTGACTTAGACGTGTGTCTAGAGTCTTTGTCCATATGAAGCTCAAATTTATCAATGTCCTTTACATATAAGGTTGGAATTTCTTCTTCAAAATTTGGTTATAAAATATTCTGCTGATAGTAGAATGATTTAATTTTGGCGCTACCTGAGACTTTTTTTAATTTGCCGTTGTCACAATATCCTGTAACTATCGGGAATCCCTTTGGGAACTTTTCTGTACACTGGCGAAGCTATTTTGTATAGTCATTCTCGTCAGTTAATCAATAGAATGCTGATCTTCTTTTATTACAGTCACTTAACTATACCATGCCTCATCGAGTGTTACCACAAATTTCCATTTTTCAGCCGCTAAGTGTTTTTCACATATAACTTTCTACAGTTTATTTTTCTTTCAGCAATATGTTTCGGCAAAAGCAGATTAACTTTAGCTTTAAACATCTTTTTTAACTTTAAATCTGTATGAATAATTTTACTTACAATATCGGAAGACATTCTTAGTTTCAATGCAATGAATCTTAGATTCGGCGGATTTTCTTTTAGGATCAGAGACTTCCTTAATAGTTGCCAGCGTTCGAACAGTCTTAGGATGAGGTTTCCTGGTCATCTTTTCATTTTTACTTCCAGCTAGACGTTTTTTTAAATTTAATATACTATAAACAACTTTTTTTGAAATGCAATAACCGAGAATTTAACACCACTTTATAATTTGTTGATACGAATATTTCTCCTCGGAAAGCTAACTTACGTAACCTTTCAGCCATCTATCAAGATTAAGAGGTTTTTTTAAAATAAATATTTATTTTACATTCCAATCAAAGAAACATATTAGAAAAAGATTGTTCTAAAATTTCCAAAATTTTATCTGAAAATGCAAACGAGAAAATAAATTACAAAATCGTTTCCATTAAGTGCAAACGATCTTTTGTATGAGAGGATACATTTATCTCATTAAACTTATTGTAAAATTAAATGTGCTTTCAGCTATTGACAATATAAATTAAGCACAGTAAATAATTTGAATAAAACTCCAATTTATTTTATTTAATATGTATTTATTATTTTTATAATGATTGCAATCATTTTTCAAAGGTGTGGCTCTTCGGTATCCTTCCCTCCCATAATGTTGACCGCGAACCAAAACAAGTTGCCCACCCTTGATCTATGACAACATGCAGGCCAAGGTTTTTTTTGGCCTGCATGATATTTCAGTCTGAAGATACTTTTTAAAAAAATATAAACAGTGTAATTTTTTATTATGTTTTTATTTACATCAAGTTTAAAATTATGGATACTTTTTGACATTCTTCCCAAAGAAATAATTGTATATTCATAAAATTAATAATGCTACTTTTTATATAAAAATTCTTTTTTAGGGAATCACATTGATCAAAAAATGCAACAGACAATTTTAAGATAAATTTTAATGAAATTTACATCAACGAAGCACAACCCATTTTAAACATTTCCCTCCCTTAAAAATGAGAATTTTTACTTTAAATTATATATAACACAAATTATCCACAATTTTTCTTTTATTAAAGGAGTCATCTTGGGAATAAGGTTGTTCTTTTTTCTTGAAGCCTTCGATGTTTGTCATATAGCATTCAGATTCCCTGGTCAAGTAAAAGTCTTTCAGTTTCTTAAAGTTTTCGATTCATAAGTTAAGGAAAAGTTTCTTTCATGTACAAAGTCAGTTTTCTTGCATGATGTTAATCCTTTGTCATCAGGAGTATTAACGCAATCATAACTGTCAAGATGAAACTTGATGTAAAAGGCCGTGTTTCCTTTGAACCTGTGAAATAAAAAGAATGAAAAGTATCTCGTGCTTCAAAAATGATTAAGAGAAAGGTGAAAATAATTAATACCTTATTATTATGTTGGACAGTGATCTTCAAACTGTGTTCCATGGAACCCTGGGGTTCCACGAGTCACAATAAAAAAATCGGGGGGAAAAATTACAAATGTGTATGTAAAATGGATTCACGCTCTCTATGAAGTTTGTATTCCCACTAAAATTTAAAGCTCATCCCTGTCATTAAGGTATCCGACTACCCTAAAATTGTGAATTTTGCCAAATGTTGACGATTTTTTTTATGATTTTATTTTATAAGCCATCTTATTAGCTTTATAAAAATACCAAGTTTATTATTTTCCGTTCTCTAGAATGAAAACTGTAAGTGTTTAAATAAAAGCAGAAGCCATTACTTTAAGCAAGATGTCATACTTTAAAACACGTTTTACTCGAAATGGGATTTTTTTTTTTTTTTTTTTTTTGTAAATGCTTAAACGGGGCCAGCGATTGCTAAGAAAGTTTTGAAAATAACTAACTTAAATTTTTTGTGTATGTTCTGTATAATAGTTGAAGTATTTTAACCTTCAGATTTATCAATTACTGTTTTATTACAAAATTTACAGTACCTTATGTTAATATAATCATTGTTTTTTTAAGCAGTTTCATTTAATAACTAAATAAAGTGCTCTAGTTTTTGTAAAAATTAAAATATCTGTTATCCTGAAGGTCATTTAAAAATGAATAGCATAGCAACACATCAGAATTGAAAATTTGTTCATAAACTTTTGGTACAAAATGGGCCGCGTTTATGTTATTTTTTAACACGCTTTTATAAGTTTCACTTGCATGTAACGGAATCTTAGAACTCGATTTTTACCCACTTAAAAATATCGGATTCATTCGAAATTTCGCACACTTGTCAAGGACCGATGACAATATAATAATTTCATAATTTTGTTCCATTGTCCTTTTCAGGATCGTCAGGAATAAGGATAATTTGATTTGGCGACAATTCCATATACCCCTTCCAGATTTGGCAACTTATTGCATATATCATTTTTAAATTTGGCGACTATATATATATATATATAGTTCCGTATACCATTTTCAGATAGGGCGACTAATTTCATACATCATTTCCAGATTTGGCGACTAATTTCAGATTCAGCGACTAAAAGTATAGGTCTAACCCTGAAGCGAGTATTTTGAATTTAAAGCTAATTATATGCAGGAATAAAAAACACTTGTGGTTAATAGAAATAAAACAAACAAAAAAAGCGTTCTGTATTTCAGAAAGTGGAGGGTGGGTGTGTGTTAGCAATTTTTTACCATAATATAAAAATTTTTCTGAAAATGAAACTAAAAAAAAAGCCTCGCATGTGAAAAAAAAAAAAAATTACGTTCCAACTACTAAATATATATTTTTTATTTTATAAAGCAATACGTTTAGAAGTGATGATACGAATTAACATTAAAACAATACGTTTAAAAGGGGATAACACGATTGACACTTAATATTATCATGCTTTTATTAACTCACTTTCTTTAATGTCTGTCTGGGTGGAATTTTGCAATTGATTTTAAACTGTGACTTTCCGAGGAGCTAGAGACTTGAAATTTGGACCATAGCTGAGAAGTGGATAACAATGCATGAAAATGTTAAAAAAGAAAACAAAAACGAAAAGGAGGAATTTTTTATTTTTTAGTCTGTTATAAAAACATGGTGCATTAAAGTTTTTTTTTTTTATTCGAATTTTTCCTTCTTAACACACTTTTATTTGTTTGACCTGTTCAGAAGAGACGGAATCTAATATAACGATATGGGACTCATCTGAGGCCTCGAAACGGAGAGAATAAATACACTTCAGACCCGTTAATAATTTTTCCATTAAAGAGCAAGACTAATTCCACAGCCACGTAATTCCAGCTTCAAATATCAAACTCAAGGATAAATTCAACAATGAATAAATGATAGTTTAAAAAAACCGCTTTTATTGTAGTTTGAACTAAAAAATGAAAAATAAATTATAGTTTGAAAAAAACTAAAAAACACGCTTTTATACTGAATCGAACTAAAAAGTTAAAAAATAATTCTTAATAAAGAATAAAATGATTTACGAGAAAATGAATATCATTGGGGTAAAAGCGTGGGGTGTTCTATAAATGTATCAATTGTTATAATTTCTAACTTCTATTCCGAAAATCTGAATTAGAGTAAAAATGTAGTACAAAGCACCCCACGCTTTTACCCCAATGACATTCATTTTCTCGTATATCATTTTATTCTTTATTAAGAATTATTTTTTAACTTTTTAGTTCGATTCAGTATAAAAGCGTGTTTTTTAGTTTTTTTCAAACTATAATTTATTGTAAATTTTGACCCATTTTTTCTATTTTAGTAATAATAATTTCTTTTTCTCTTCTTAATTTTAGCATATTTTTCTTGAAATGTACTAAAAAAAATCTAAAAACACAAAAAAATCCCCATATCTCCATTTAAAAAAAAAAGTTGTCACAAGTAGTTGGATACCTTTAAGAAACTAAAAGTTTTATTTCTATATACTAACTTTATTTTGAAATACTTTTTAAACTTTTATTATAATATAATAAAAGAATATTAAATCTATCTATTACCTACTAGATTACAAATATTTTATTACATTTTTATAATATTTTATTATTTACTATCCCGGGTTCCACGAGATAATTGAATACTCGCTAGTATAATGTCTTGCAAAACTAAATAGTTTTCCAATAAAAAATGTACCATTTGACATTTGTTGAAAAACACCTACAAAATAAAGAAGGGGAACAACTTATGGACCTATCAAGAGATTCGATGTCAAAACTCTTAATTTAATCAAGAACAGCTCCTAAATCTCATGTTGCAAATCATACAAAGTACGTAGTATTTTTTGCTAAACATTTTAATGCCATTCAGAATAAAGTGTATACATAAGTGAAAAATATTCCTCACCATAAATGGCTACGAAATCAAATCAAAGAAGTAAATTAAGCTCAGAATATGTAATGCGATTGTAGTTAATTTCAATAGGCCTAGACTTTGACAGTCGGTGTGAAAAAATCAAGCAGATTTCCCAATTACTAAACATAATGTATGGGTGGGCGACGCTAAGATCACAGATTTATATTATTGAGCAATATATATTAAAAGTAGATTAAAATTTTTAACAATAGATACAATGCTTTTTTTAATTGCCTTTTTACAAAAAGTTTCTATAAGATGTTGATCTGCTTTAAATATTATTTTAAGATATGTTCTTTTAAGTGTGTGCGTGGAATAGGGTTCCATGAAAAAACTTTCTAGTTCTAGTGGTTCCTCGCAAACATGAAACTCCGTGAGATGAAAAAGTTTGAAGTCCACTGATGTAGGCAGTGGCGTAACTGAGAGCATTTGGGCCCCCTGCAAAGATAGATTTTGGGCCCCCAAGTGGGATTTTACAAAGGGTAGGTGGCGGCAGTCAGGTCTCCTAGAACTCTGCTCACCCTCGTGATGTGGGGGTAGCGAGGGTGTACGTTACGCCACTGCATATGTAAGTTGTTCCCTTTCCCACACAGTTTGTGGGAGTTTTCTATAGAATACAATTACATGCAATGTACTGTGAAATACGTTTAACGTAAAAACGCTTAAGACGAAATATCGGTCAACACGAAAAAATACGACGGTCCCGACAGACTACTATGTAATTTCAAGCATTTTTTTTCTTAACACGAAACGAAAATCACTTAGCACGAAAAGATTTCCCTTCTGGGAATAAACAATACGGAAAACACTAGAGATTTAAGAGGGTTGTGAAAAAAAAGAGAGGTGGTTTTTTTCCCGCATTTCACACATTTTTCTGTATTATTGGATTGTCCTACTGTATCATCGGAAGAATTCATTGGAGTAGATAATGATAATGTGTGTACAGTTCCAATTATGACATCCGAATTATGTTTGTTTAAAGCTAAAAAAAATGTCATTGATATAGATTCCGACGGCGAAAATGAAAGGAATAATGCAGCTCCTGTTCTCACGTCCTCTGAAACGAGGATCATGAAAATCATGCTAAAATTAAAACACAAGAAATAAATTGAATAAAATTGCCACTATTTTATTTAACTTATATTTATTGATTTTTATGGCTCAATTTATGCCTTTTCTGAGATGCAAAGTTAACTAATAGATGCAATTATTTTAAAAAGGTGAAGCTCTGCGTTATCCGTCGCTTCCACAACGTGACCCACAAGCCAAAGGGTAGGATGTAGAACGCAAGGGAAACAATGAAGCATTTTCCTAAACAAGTTTCTAATCTCTGCGTTTAAAACAACTGAGCATTGGATTTTCTTCTTTTTCTGTGTACTCAAACCGTTTTAAAGGTAGTTGCGTCGTGAATTTTTTTTAGTTCTAACAAGACAGCTGTGGCAAAAAAGGTTTGAGAACAGCTATGCGCTTAAATATACTTGAAAACGAATTGCATTACTAATTAATAAAAGTGGTGTATTTCTGTACGTACCTTTGTATGTTGAACAGTTTTTAACACCCTTTTATAAGCTTCACTTGAAAGTAAAGGAATCTTTGAACTCAATTTTTACCCACTTTAAAAGGTCAGATTAATTCGAAATTTTGATCACTTGTCCAGGACCGATGACAATGCAATAATTTAATAATTTTGTTCCATTTTTCTGATCAGGATTAACGATTTCCCGTTTTCAGATCCCATCTGGCGATTAAAATATTAAGTTACAACTTAGTTCGATTAACTATAAAAGGGTATTTTTTAGTTTATTTTAACTAATTTTTTTCCCTGTCTCTCACATTTAGAAAGAAAATATCACGGGACTAATGAACTTTCACAAAAGAATTCTTTAAAGATGAGAATAAAAAATTGGCTAATTCTAGTTTAAGAGAAACAAAAGTTTGCTAAAGTTATTAAGAGCTATATATGTCTTCAGACTTGAAACTTTAAAGTCAATCTATATATGTACAATAAATATTACCTTACTAATTATCTATTCTTATGTGCAATTGGAAATGTAACTAAGATAACCGACTTTCAGTTTGTGAACAGGTAATTTATTAACTATTCATCATGTCCAAATTCTGTTGCAGTTTCCTCCAGCGTTATAGCCAAAATGATTGAAAGTTTTCTTCAAAGGCATTCATTCTATTTTAAAAAGTCATTTATTTTGTTCACTTTGTCCTTCGATAATAACAGTGTGAAAAATTTGCTTTAATATATTAATTGCTTCATGCGTAGCATGCAAATATCCATCTTTATGGAAAATCTAGAGAAGAGGCATCTGAACTACTTGTAACAGATGTGGTTCTAAAAATTTTTGTAATTAATTTACACAAATAAATTTAGTATCTAGAAATACTTTGTTTTTCTGATGACAAAATATTAAACTAATAATTGATCACTGGTTTCAAAGCAAAAATAATGAATCAGTTTTAAAAAAAGTGTAACTCAAGCTTCGCGCTTATGGTAGAGACAAATCAGCTAAGCTGAATAATTAACTATATGTCAGAAAGTAATGAAAAATAAATAACATTGGAGAAAACTATCTAGAGCGAAGCATTAATGCCAATTGTGATAATTTTTTAATCAAAAACCGAAATATTTTTGAAGTTATTCCAATATTTATATTTTTTGCGTTGTATTATTTGATAAAAACTTTATAAAGCAAAGCTTTTCTACATTCAAATCAAAAAAGAGTTGTCTAAACCAAATTTCTCATTAAACTCAATCAAGGAAAAGCTCATTAACTCGATAAAGGAACAATTAGGTAGTTAAACAAAGCAATCTAATGTTAATTAAATAATAGCTTTTTGTTGGAAATGATCCAAGAATAAGAAGGAAAAATCGTATAATGACTCCACATAAATTGTATATTTTCACAAACAAAGTAACATAAATAATATCTGTATTTTCTCAAGCAATAAGAAAACGTACAAAAACTATATTGTTATCATCCAAATGTAAACACAGTGGGCAAATGGCTTGTCACTTACCACTTATTTTTATCCTTCCTAAATTGCAACTATAGAAAATATTCATTAATATCTTAGATAAAGTACTTGTCAAAGAAATGGACTATATTATTCAAAGTTAAGATTGTTTTAATTTTATAAAGCTAATCGTTTTTATTTTAGGATGCCATCAACAAAAGCTATTACGGAGTAGAGGGCAGATTGTTTCTATGCAACAAAATGACATCAAAGTATCTGTGAAATTTCAAAAAACAATTTAGAATTTCAAACAGAAGCGTAACAAGGATATATAAAGCACATTTAACTAAAGGTGGCACAAAAGCTTTATCATCTTTGGGACATAAACCCAAGAAAATAACAAAATGTGATGAGAGGAAATTGGAGTGAATTGTAACAGCACTTAAATTACATTTCAGAGAAATGTGACAAATTGCAGCGTGGACTAAATCGCATTGCGCGCGACTCGTTCGGTATAAATTTCAACGTACATTTGCTCATTTATAAGCAAGGAATCGAACCTTTCATTATGTATGGTTCTAGAGTTTGGGGTGAGGCTCTTAAAAGGAAGATGAATTCTAGATATCTGCGACGCATACAAAGAAGGATGCTCTTGCGGGTCATTTGCGGTTATCGTACCATAAGTTACGAGTCAGTGTTTGCTATTTCTTGATTCCCTCATATCGACATAGCTATTCTTCATAACATTGCTTTTAGGGAAAATCTCGCTGCTTCCTCCATCTCTAATTATGATTGCACCATGTCTCCATTTTTTCTTTCTCATCCTTCCGAAAGGAATTCCATCAATATTATAAAGCACAGTGATAAAAAATACTGATGATTTCCCTGTTATTTGCTATACTGATGGTAGTAAAATTGCTGGAAGAGTTGGTTTCGCTTTTGTTGTGTTCAGGAGTAGTGTAGAATCCGAGCACTTTCAATTTAGATACCGTGATGAATGCACAGTTTTTGTAGATGAACTTTTATGTTTAAACTTCGCCATTAAATGGATCACTGAACAAAATAGTGTATCAGACTCTCTCATCTGTACAGACTCTTTTTCCTCCTTGAATTCTCTTGAGTGTATTTCTTCATCTAACAACATAATCGTCCAGATCCAAAAGCAACTTAAAAGCCTAAAAGATAAAAACATCTCAATAGATTTTGCATTTGTTCGTGGACACACGGGCATTTTTGGAAATGAACTAGCCAAGGCTGCAACCAAGCGCAAAAATTGACATTGCCGTTAATATTCCTAAGTCATTTTACAAGAAGATTATGAGGGAAAGAGAATGGTGATGTCTTGGAACCAAGAATATCTCATATCAAATAATGGGAGCGTAACAAAGAAATTTTTTCCAACCATTATTAAGAGACTGTCCTGCCATCATTTTTATACTAATAACAAAATAACCCAATTTCTAACTGGTCATGGCAACTTTAAAAGCTACTTGAACAAATTTAATTTAGCTCCGTCATCGTCCTGTGATTGCGATATTGGTGGCGAGGAAAATGTAGAACATGTGCTCCTTCTGTGTTCCAAGTTTGAAAGAGAACGGAATATCCTAAGATTGGCATTCATGGGACTTAATGTAAATTGGCCTCCGAATCTTCCTCAATTGCTTTCCACCAGAAGTACTTTTAAAAAGTTTAATGAGTTTGTTATGAGTATTTGTAATGCTTCCTAACCTCAAGGGGTTATTTTTTTCTTTTTTTCTTTTTTCCTTTGTATTGTGTGATTAATACTTACTTCTGTGAGCCCTGTGTGATACTTTGTGGTGCACGGAGATTTTATCATTGTTTTCAATAAAAAAAAAGAAAAATGGGAAAGCAGACGATTGACAACTCTACATATTACAAAGGAGTTCATTTAAACTCGGAAACAAAGATCTATCACAGAACAATGCGAAGAGAATTTTTTTCAGCTTGAAAGTCAACAACACAAAAACCCAATTTGTCAGTTTTAAATCGAAAAATCGTTATGCTTGGGCTAAAGAATACAATATCTAGGACGTAGAAATGTGGAAAAAAGTTGTGAGAATCGAGGAGAGCCGTTTTATCCTTTATTACAAATGATGGCAGACAAAGAATTCGTCGAAGTATAACATAAGGCTCTTCATCGAGATTGCATACGACCAGTCGTGCAGGCTGTAGGTAAAGGATTAATGATTTGGGCAATATTTGGTTGGAATGGAATTGGACCCCTCATCACTATGTAGGTAACAGAAGTGGAAATGAGTAATCTCATCTAGGAAATGTTGTTAAACCATTAATGGAAGACTGGTTTCCAGACGGTGACGGAATATATCAGGACGACAATGCTATTTCTCATTACGCCCAAACTGTACCGACGTGGTTTAATCATAACCATGGTGCATTTCATCATCTGAAATGGCCATCAGAGAGTCCAGATACTAGTGCAATCGAGGAAATCTGTGGGATGAATTGGAAAGGCATTTAAGAGAGTTAAATAACCTTCCTACTATGTCAAAGAGCTAGAAATATTACTTCATAAAGCATGGAGCTTTTTACGTCAATGCTACGACGAATTAATGCTCTACACAAAGCAAAAAGCGGATGCACCAAATATTAGATAAGGAGACAAGCTATTTGGCCAGTATGTTTACATTCCATCAAAACAAAAATATTCAACTCAGTGACATTATGTTTAAGTTTTTATGCTACACGTCAGATTTAGCAATTGTGAAATCACTTATGATTTGATTAATTAAAAAAGTAGTTATTGCAGTTATATTTGAATCGAAATTAGTAAATAACGACCCGTAGTTTTGCTATTCTATCTTATTCTGAAAGTTTAAGGACTCATGCGTCGAAGTTTGCCTATTTTCATCTAAACTTTGTTACATTAAATATAATACTTAAATTCCTTTTCCACACAATAGATATATTCCTCGAAAAACCATGAAGAAAATGCGATTTTTACCATAAAAAGGTTGGGTGGGGGTACTTTCTACGTTATCCAAACCTCGTATAATATAAAATAAAATAAGGTTTTTTTAAATTTTATTTTATATTACAGTAGGATGTCAGAAGGCTTTTTAAATAAATTTGAATTTCGGTATTTCAAAAGAATGTTTGCCATACAATAACACATGATATTTGGAAGTCAATGGTCAATTCCTATACTACATAACATGAAGATTGAGAGGTGATCAAATCAATTCTCACTGTACCTTATTCCTTACCATCGGTGATCAATATATAACGGTGATCTCAGACACTATTGACATATAACTAAGAGAGATTATTGATCATTTCAACCAAAGATTTTAAATCGTTTTAGAGTAAATTTACCGTGTAAAAAAAAGAGAGTGAATTTTTGATGAATCATGCCTTCTAAGAGTAACAATACTTAATTCGAGTATACTATTGATTCATGAAATATATTTCTGATGCTAGGTTTACATGTTTTATAAATTATATTATACTTGATAGGTTCTGAAATTCATATTTCAATTCGGTCAAAGATATTACATATTGTTCAAAGTGTCAAAAACATACAATTTTCAATTAATGTTAAAATATTCCGGAATGTATACAGACCTGCAGCGCGGATTTCCTTAATAGTGACTGCATGAATGTGTTTAATGGTGGCGACGCACTTGAGAACCACTCTGCCATTGTGCAGGACGTCTGGCTTGAGACGAAACCTTAACGCCAAGCTAGAACTTTCCATTTGATCTGGATATACCACTGTTTCCTTATCGTACAAGTCAGATTGAGCCTGAAATTATACAAAATCAGTCTTCTTCGAGCAGTATTATAACAGTAAAGAAGATAAATAAGATATTGGGAATGAAACTCATTTGTTAAGTGTTAAGTAATATAAAAAAAAAAAAATGAATATTGTTACGTAGATCGGGGTTCGAGGATTTTATGCAAATCAGTCTTAAAGAGCAAGAAAGTTAGTTATTCCGGAGCGATGAAAATTTATTGACGAGAAACAATCTTTGAGATGCAGGATACAGTACTCAAACTAGCTTAATAAATCTAAGAAGGTCCTCACACTTTCTATGGCACTCAGAGACAACTATCAGTGTTTAAAATACAAATATGTAAAAGATTATTCACAAGCACTCGTTCGTCCTTCACAACAGCCGATATTCTAAATAATCGCTGGTCGACTCTTTGCGGTCAAATCAATTCAACGGTCAAAACAAGACTAACTAAGTTTCATCGAGCAACTCCCTATTTTCAGCCTCACGGATTCTTCTCGAAAAATCCGCTTGGGTACTTACGTATCACCGCAACAATCAGCAACTCTTAATAACTTGTCAATTTAGCAACCCCGATTTCCTACGTGTTGTAGGTGCTGAATTAGCAACCAGGTGCTTCGTTTCATATAGGTTCCAATAGGTTACGATAATACGCAAGGACCTCCGCTTGCATCATTGATCATGATTTTAGTATATTTCTCCACTAATTTCCAGAAGAATCCATGGGAAAATCCAAAAATGGTTACCAAAAAGGATGCCTCTTTGGCTCTATCTCCAAGATTTCGTCTCCATTAAATCGCCATTATAATCTAAGGAACGACGTTGTTTGAGAATATTACTTTAACTTAAAATAAATACACTATAGAGTAAAATAAACGTTTTACACATCTAGATATAAATTATTTACACTATTTTAAAAATTCGTAACAATATGTTGAATCGGAAAGTTTTCTTTGACATAAAGCTCCTACATATATCTTGTTTGAGTCTTTTTCCATCCTATTATAGTATTTTAATGATCTATTTGATGATGTGTAGATTGGCGAATATATTATATTAGTATGTTATATATTTAAACCCCAAAATCCCATTCTTGTGTAGGCCGCTGTCCTAAGAAGCAATACGTTTATTTTTTATAGTTGATCGGATATTCTAGAACAACATATGGTTTTCATGGTTGCATCATCTTTTCACAGTTGTGGTTTTTATTTGGTGGGCAACCTAAAAGGGAAGTTTTAACACAACAACCCATGAAATCTTGACTCACTTTAGTAGAATATACCACCGAAACTGCAACATAATATATTGTCAGAATATGCTGATCATCAGTATCTAATGGGACTAGCTACTGGATTTAATTCACGATTGTCACGTGATAAAAGCAATCACGTGTTCTTTATTGAATTCAAAATTTGCATGAGACTTGTCGATTGCTAGTAAAATTTGGATAAAACATCAACTTAAATGTTCAGCTGTTAAATTTCTTCAAAAGTTTTTAAATTTTTTTTAAAAAAAAGTTCTTTTATTAAACGCGTACTTTTAAATCAAGTACATTTTGTTTATGTACTGTGTGTGTTATTATGGTTAGCAAACAAGTGCTTCTTAAAAGAAAGTTTCTGCAGAAGCAAAAGGTGGGAAAAGCGAAGTACATGAATTGATTGGCTGGAAACACGTGATTGCATTTATCACGTGACTATGACGTCACATGAATGTCGTCCATTTTACTGTAGTGGCTCATTAGGCCAACTAATACTTGGGCCACAGTGCTCAATACTTCCTGCAACATCTGTAGAGACGGAGGAATTAACGTATCTAGGCTTTTGCTTTTCATCTTATCTATATTCTATATATATAAATAAATAAAATTGAAGTGTCTGTTTGTAATTTCAAATTAGCAGTTTGTTACTATATGCATTTAAAGGTATTTACGGTACTTATATCAAAAAATCAATTTTTAAAATTTTTGTCTGTCTCTCTGTCTGTCTATCTGTCTGTCTGTTTGTTCCGGCTAATCTCGGAAACGGCTGGTGCGATTTTAAAAATTCTTTCACTAACGGAAAGCTACATTAACGGGGAGTAACATAGGCTATATTTTATTCCCGTATTCTTACGGGAACGGAAACTATACGGGTGAACGTGAAACTGAATGCCAAGATGAACGCCAAATTCAACGCCAAGCTGAGCTAATGAAGTCGTTGTTTTGGTTACTGGCGACCGATGCTCTTCATGAGACATAACACTGTTACGCGCACATGATAATACGTTGACACGTGCCATATTTTTTTTTATTTTTTTTTTATGATAATTTTATCTCACTGTTCAGTTTAGAGCATCGACTGTTTCGGATGCACTTTTAAAAATAATAAATCAAGGCTTCATAAGCAAAAAGCAATGCAAGAAACAAAAAATTGATAAGTTTTACGGTTAGTTGTAATCCTTTCTTTTTTTTTTATTTACATTTTTTAGTCACATTTAAACAATAGTTATTATAATCCCAATCTATATAAATAAATAAAATTGAAGTGTCTGTTTATAATTTCAAATTAGCAGTTTGTTACTAAATGCATTTAAAGGTATATACGGTACTTATATCAAAAAATCACTTTTTAAAATTTTTGTCTGTCTGTCTGTCTGTCAGGGGGTTACTGGGGCGTACTGACAAAAAAATTCCTTCTTTCGAAATACAAGGATTATAATAATGAAATTTGGTTCACATTTTTCTTTTTTTGAATTGAAATCCGCCAAGAACGGTTATTTTGGAAAACGATTCTCAACAGGATTACGGAGGTATTGATAGTAAAAATTTCGTTTTTTCCCCGTTAGATTTGGCTTGCATGTTTATTTTACAGAGTAGAGATCCACCGAAAATTGGTTTTGCGGGAATCCACCTCATTGTAGTGTTACGAAAATGCAAACATCATTCTATATTTCAATTTCAGAGATTTTTAGAAAATACAAATAAGACGAGTTCTGCCCCCTTTTTTTTATCAAGAGGCGACAGTTACAGGTATAAGTATGTTTTTCAATACAATCGAACTCTTAATGATAGGACTTAGATATTAATAGTTGATATATATAACATCATGAAATACCCAGTGAAGCGGGTGGGTAACGGCTAGTTTGTATAATATAATGTCATCTAATAGAATTCATGCCTTACATTTGTACTGGATTTGGTTTGTCTTGCGCAAACGTGTATATAATTATATAATACCTTTAGAAACTAACAGTTCATTGACTATGTATCATCTAACCATAACTTTGTTTTTCAAAGAGTAATAATTATAAGAAATTTTTTGTTTTCAGATTTTATTGCTAAGGCTGAAGCGAGATGATTTAAATATTCTTTTTTTTATACATGTGATATAAATTTTTAAAGATTTTTACAGTAAAATATGATTGCCTACTGGAAATCATTTGCTGCATATGTTTTACATTACTCTAAAGGTATTATGGAAGGGATTTATTGTAGCGGAAAATTTTCAATAATCTTTCTTGCTTGAAGATCCTTGTGCTTAAAGAAGCCTAAAATTCTCAAGGAAGCTGGAAAATTGCCCATTTCCATAAAATGATATTTATTACGAAATAAGGGTCGGAAAACCGGCTAAAGTAACAGAATTTTTAACGAGAGCAAAAGATACCAAAAGTACTAACGAAGTGATGAGACTCGTATTTATTCGATCTAAAAAAGGCTCATCTCATTCTGATGAGTAGTGATGATGAATTAATTGAATAAAACGATCTTGAATATTAAATGAAAATAGAATTTATTTTGCTTTATTTATATTTATATTTTAATAAAGTTGTTGAAATAAAAAATACTTTGTATTCTTCCATTTTGTAATAGCTGTTAACCTCATATTACGCGGTTACACTCTACTAGGTATATTTTAGGATCTTTTTACTGTGTTACAGGAGGTATACGCTCAGTGGTGTAATATAGAACCCCACATCGCGGGGAAGGGCAAGATTCTAAGGGGCCCAAAGGTTATGGTTTTGAAATCCTTTGTATGATCCGACTTGGGACTCTCACAACTGAACTACAGATACACTAAAATGAGTCAAATAAGTAAATTGTAGTCAATGTGTTGAGCCTTCACACCACTTCGAGACAAATATAATTGATTTGAGGTGGTTCGAGCCATCATTGGTAATCATATACCAACTTAGAAAAGAAAAAGAGGTTTGTTCCAATTAATTCGAACACTATAGTACATATAGAATTGTTTTAAGAATATTATTACAAGAAAAATATTTTTAAATGCAATTTCTTCGCAAAAAATGAAAAAATGACATATTTTAAAAATATTCTCCTCTTCCGGTAAATACCTCTATATTAATTAAATTTCCTATATATATATATATATATAATATATATATAAAAAAAAAAAAAAATATATATATATATATATATAAGACTTCTCTAAAGACACTGAGAACTAGGATTTTTGAAGAATTCACATTATTTGCAAAGTTACTATAAATCTCGAAATAAATTTTGTATTCTAAAATTTTTGAAGAATATAATTTGCAGCTGTATTAAATCGTATTTTAATATATCAGAGTACAGAAATTCGAATAGAAAACACAGATTCTTCAAAAATTTTAGTTCAAACTCTATACAAAAGTCTTACCAAAAAAAAAAAAAAAAAAAAAAAAAAAAAAAAAAAAAAAAAAAAAACGAGCCTTACAGTAGTCGCATACGATGTGTATCATCTGACATGTTATCGAGGTAAATTCGCAATAGCAACTTAAATCCTGAAAAAAAAATAATCGAGTACGGTTGGAAATTATTTTCTGTGGAATAATTATATCTTTAGTGTGAAAATTTTATTTAATTAACTCAAAGAGTAATGCAATTTTTTTTATCAAAAATAATTATTCTTGTTCAATTTGGGGAAGAGCGGAAATGATAACTAAAATATGGCATATATACTTGTGATTTTAAAGTATTTAAAAATCGTTGAGAAATAGCGTCAATAACAGTACCAGCAATCGAAGTCAGGTATCGAAACACGTTCGTCATTATCTAATCACGTCACTGCCAACATGAATAACGAACAATTTTGTGAAATAGCGTCGAAATCTATTTGGTGAGCCCTCAGACTTTGACAATTGAGCGTAAGGATCGCAAGTTTAACCTTGGTGAAGTCTAATAAGACTTGCTGGTATGTGCGGATTTAGAGTCAAGAACAAACAAAACCGAGTTTTTGAATTAGAATACTTTGAAATGCTAAATTTAACAATATAAAAAAGGTTGGCGGCTTGATGGCAACTAGAGTTGGACCATACGTAGATATATCTTTACAAGATTCAACTAAAGGACTTAGCTTCTTCTCTGATCCTAAAGTGAGAAGACAAAACAAAAACAAAGATCCCAAGGCCTAGACCGCAGGGGGGGGGGAGTCCCTCCCGAATGTAGGAGAAAAAACAGAACTTCAATGCCAGGGTAGCGAAGGGACACCACCAAGCGCGCTGATTGGTCAAATTAAATAGAGCGTGCTTCTCCAACTTCCTGTTACGCATTTCCGTCCCTTTTCACGAAATCACTCCCACAAATCTCCAGCAATCGAGAGGAAAGATGTTACACATAAAAAAAAAACATGTAATAAACTTTTATGGAAAAGCGACCTCTAACGCAAAATTCCAGATACCGTCAGTCGAGAGGTTGTTGTCGAGTCATGAACATCTAGTAGAACCTATGTCCCCGCTTATTGTGTGTTGTAATGCCAAATATGGTAGTTTCCTTAAATGTTTTTTATTGTAGCTCTAAATATTATTTTTTTTAATGTTTGTTATTGTAATATTTAAATGTCAAATTTAACTCTTTAACCAAAGATATTTGGCATCCAATTGCTTGCCAGACCGGCAAAATATTATTTTACATGCATATCTCATAAAAAGAGAATAATTTGAAAACATGGAATTTTTTTTTAGTTTTTTTGCCCAAAAATAACATTTAAAAATTTCTTTATTGTAATAATATTTTTAAAACAATTCTGCACATATATTCTAGTATACACTAAAAAGCAAGAAAGTATTTATTTATAAGCATTTTCAAAATAATGGTCCCGAGCGTAGTCGGATACCTTAAAAGAGAGAGATTATGAAAGAAAAATAGAAAATGGAATTCTCTTCAGTTTCTTATATATTTGCACAGGCTTTAGAAGATGAATGTGAACTCTTTGGAAGTTAAACCCATTGAATAAAATCCTACAAATTGGCGTTATAAGAGCAAGAATAAACCACAACACGCTATTAATAAACTTAAGGGGATTTAAATTAATCTTCATGTTTTGTATTCAATCGATGTTGGTAACTTATCTTAGTATACATCCATGAGTCGAGTTCGATTGTAAATGCATTAAAATCAAAATAAGTTTCATTTTGTTATCATTACCCTCGAATAAGTAAAGTAGAACCAGATGGGGAACTAAAATGAAATTAAAAAAAAAAAACTCCTTAAAGAAGTTTTGTTTATCGAAAATGAAATAAGTATTCTTCCTTTATGAATAATTTATGAAGAAATGCTTCGAGACGCCATATTTCAAACATGAATATTTATTTGAAATGCATCAACCTTTTCTCCATTACTGTAGATACGCTTAATGCTCTTAGAACGAGTTATTAAATCATTAAATAGAATAAATATTGTTTAATTTTTTTTGAAACAACAGATTACTTGCAAAAAACATAATTAAAAGAAAGCAAAGTGAGTTTTATGGACTTTTTCTGTTTTCAATTTGGTTATTTTAATTCGTTTTAAAAAAAATACAATCGAGAGTGCCAGAGAATTCTTGAAATAAATTCTCAGATTTATATACGGCAAAAATAGGAAGATAGTAATATAAAAAGATTTATATAAAGTAAAGAATAAAATGAAGTATGATTTCTTTAAAAAGAGAATTTTGTTTAGTAATTTCTAAACGGTGATGAAATCTATTGCGCTAATTTCTTATTTTATAATTGTGTCATAATTGAAAATTGGAATTTTCTGTTTGGGTATTTTACAGAGTGAGTGAATATTAGCGATGCACTGTTCAGCTACACGAGCGATTTTGGTGACGGATCTCGTAATTTTGAGCCATGGTCAAGTGCCGAGGATGACACCTGCGTTGGCACCCCCTCACCTAACTACCACACCAACAGGAGGACGTTTGAGCTCTAGACAGATTTAACGTGCATCGTCCTCCTACACAGCGGGTCTTCAGTGGGACTGGGCTCGAATTCATGGCATGCTGGCCACGAGTCCTTTACCATGACTACTAGGCTACCACAGCCACAGGTATTTTACAGAAGTAATGTATTACTATTCAGGGTGTCCCGATATAGCATTTAAAAACTCTGTACGTCAGATTCCTTGTTGTGAGTACATAAAAAAGGCCCGAAGAACTATACCCGTACGATCCATAATTTACGAGAAAAATACGAAAAAACTAAGTATGACGTCTTAGCCATATTATAATTATCAACAACAGTAATTGCAAATATTTATAAAGGTAAATGTTCACAGTGTCCGCCATGCATATCGATCGGTGACCAATAGCCCGATCCCCAGAAAGACCCAGAAGGGCCCGGATAAGATGAACTTAACCAGACTTTCTGGTTATAAATTTCGATCCTCCAGTGCCAAGGAGGTCTAGATCTTCTGCGCCTAAGGCCTGAAATGAGCTCAAATCGGCACTGTCGAGGCAGGCTTGAGTGCGCCGTGGAAGGGATGAGTGTGCACGTTGCAGCAGCATGGTGTCCACCGAAGTACAAGCAGCATGCAGACGAACAATTAAGTCCGTTTAAGTAGTCACTACGTCTCGATGCACCAATTTTTGAAAATGCTTTATGGGTAAAAAACTAGCGGTATGATATCTGGCGATTATGACTACCGCAGAACCAGATCCCCACATCAAATCTAGCTACCAGGGTATGCCATATCCAGCCAATCTCGTACAGGAAGGAGCATAAAAATAAGCCGGAGCCTTATGATGAACCAATATACATCACCATGCGTCATCATTTACCGTATTTTTCTCGTAAACTATGGATCCCGCTGTTAAAGTTTTGTGGGCATTTTTTATGTACTCACAACGAGGAATCTGGCTGTGCAGAGATTGGGCGCTATTTTGGGGACACCCTGTATATTAACCCTGATGGAATCAGTCTTCATACTGTGCAGTTTATAAGCTTGGAAGGAACTAGTCCTGCTATAGCCTCATCATCAAACCAATTTAAATTTTAAGATCCATTTATTTAAAGCCTTTAGTGCAGTTTTAGGTGATTGTAATTTAATTCAATATTCATTAAGTAATCCGAAACATTTCATGATGGACAAACACACAGTAGGCGTCTTTTCAATCAGCCGTCGATGAAGCGGGGATTTGAGATAAATCAATTAAATCATATTGTAAAGCAGTGGTCTCCAATGCAGTGTCCGCAAAGGGATAGTTAGGGGAGCTCCAAAGAAGTACACTCTTGACCATTTGTGCATGTATAGTAATGTATGACGCGAGTCCGACAGCTTCTCTCATTGATTGTTGTGGGTTCAGTAGCGCCTATATATAGAGCTCGACATCGTAAATGCACCAAAGTTAAACTACTCTCGGATTTAAAAACAATATATTGTATTATGTGTCTTGCTATATGGGGTACAACCTGTAACTATTTTCGTCTTAAGGTATCCGACTACCCTAAAATTGTGAATTTTGACAAAAATTGACAATTTTTTTTATGATTTTATTTTATAGGCCATCTTATTAGCTTTATAAAAATACAAAGTTTACTATTTTTCATTGGCTAGAACAAAAACTACAGGTGTTTTAGTAAAAGCAGATGCCATTACTTTAAGCATTATATGTCATACTTTAAAACGCGTTTTACACGAAATGTGTTTCTTTGAAAATGCTCAAACGGGGACAGAGATTGCTCAAAAAAGTTTTGAAAATAATTAACCGAAATTTTGTCTGTGTGTTCTGTATAATAGTAGAAGTGTTTAAACCTTCGGGTTTATCAATCACTGTTTTATTACAAAATTTACAGTCGCTTATGTTAATATAATCAGTGTTTTTTTTAAGCAATTTATTATAGTAACTAAGATAAAGGGCCCTAGTTTTTGTAAAAATTAAAATATCTCTTATCCTAAAGGTCATTTCAAAAATGAATAACATAGCAACACATCAGAATTGAAAATTTGCTCATAAACTTTTAGTACAAAATGGGCCCCGTTTGTGTTATTCTTTGTAAATTTTTACCAATTTGTTCCTATTTTAGTAATAATAATTTCTTTTTCTCTTCTTAATGTTAGCATATTTTTCTTAAAATGTACTAAACAAATCTAAAAACCTCAAAAAAAAAATCCCCATACCTCTCTCTTTTTAAAAGAAATGTTGCCGCAAGTAGTCGGCTACCTTGTTTGAGAGGAAAAACATTGGGAGAAAGTTGCTGTATAGGATGCACTAAGGTACATATTTCACGAAATATATGCAGGAAAAATATTAGATGCTTTTTTTAAACTACACAGTGATAATATTGCGCTTAGAAATTTTAACTATTATTCTGTCCCTTTACTTACACCATTTATTTTTATTACTTTATTTTATTTAAAAAGGAACATTTGTTTTACACACTGAAATTGCAGTAACATGGTAGAAAAAAAATTACTTTATAATCTATTGTTTATAATCTATTGTTTACCGAAACCCTCAATACGTTTGAGGATTTCGGTAGCCAATAATCATAGCCATGAACTTCTGATTTTCTATTGGAGTCGTAGGTTTGAATTCTGATGGCCTCATCAAAATGTACTATTCTTTTGGGAGGATATAAGCCTTTGGCTGATCCATATCCCGTATAACCCAATCAATCAATCTGTTTGTTTATGTTCACGTAAGATGTTCAAGGGGACACAATACGAATCAAATGACAAAAATCGGTCAAAAAATCGAATCTAATTATTTTAATCTAAATTATTTCTTATATACTATTTTATAATCCAACAAAGTTTGAAAACTATGTTTAAAGAACTCAGAATTAGGATAATTTCATAATTTCAACGTTCGATTTTATTCACATCCCAATAGAAAGAAAAACTTTAAGCCGAATTATCTCAGAAAGAAAAAATAACTAATTTATCTTCATTTAAAATTCTCTAAGGCTTTTATTTTCTATTGTACTAAATGCTTTGATATTTTTTCTCCTTGTTGCTATTAGCACATGTAACAAAAAATTGGTATGCATTTTTGAATTAAAGAAATACTTCTTTTTTTAAAAAAAAATAGTTAAATTTAGTATTTATACATTTTTTTGGAATTTTCAATTAGTGTTCATAAAAGAAGTATCAGTCATGTTATCAGAAGACCCTAACCAACTTTTGTTACACATAGTTTGACGTACTCTTGTAAATCAAATTTCATATGCGTACGTCAATTTTTGTAAAACGAGTAGTTTTAAAATCACTTTGCAACGTATACTATTCGGTTTCTTCTACTAATCCTTTTGGGGAAACTATTCTTTAACTGTGATTTTAGTTTAAAAACTGTTTTCCACATAGATGACTTGATTTTATGCAAATGCAATTGCTATTTAAGTGCCTGTCGTTGAGTATGTGAGTTGATGGTTAAGCTTTGATCGTTAAGCGTAAAATCCAAGTATTAGTAAGGGTGAGCAGCGATTGTGTGGTCGCCGTCTTGAGATTAGAAGTCGACGTAGAATCCACTAGGAAATGGTGAAGTAATCAACCTTGGAGCTGACCGAGCTATCAGGCCTTGAGAAGGATCATAATAAGGAGCTTCGATCTAGATAAGTACTTTCGGTAATCTAGTTATCCGATTACGGGTTAGAATTTCATAGTTATATTATAAACTTGTATACTTCATAAGAATACTTTACTTTTCATAAGAATACTTACTTTACTTACACTTGTATACTTTAAGATTGAATAGAAGTAGCTATATATATGATCATGTCTGCTTTTTCCTCGAACCCTCTCACGCCCGCGACATTCGGGCCGCAACTATTTCATAAATTTTAAAAATTGAGACCATTTTTTATGATATTTTGAGCACAGAATCTGTTTTACATAATACATATATATATGGACCCCCCCCCCCAAATAATAATAACTGAATAAATAAAAATTATCAAACTGAAAATTTTTGTGTAAATTAAATTTAAAAAATTGCCTTAAATTAAAAAAAAATTACCTTGCTTTGCAAACTTCTCTTATGTAAAAAAATACTATATATATCTAGCATTTGGAAATAAATATTAATTTTTAGTAAAAAATTATTGGGGGAAAAAACGATTGTTTTCTGAAACATAATAAATCTCATTAACTCTTATCGACTTAAATTTATTCATTAACTTTTTGCCTCCAGTTTTTAAAAATTTAACGTATGTTTTACTGATATAAATAACAAAAACATATCCATTTCTAGATTGTAAGGATGTCCAAAAATTAATATTGTAAGGCGCTCGACCTTAAAGATTAAACTAAATGTGATAGATTCGGGTTTAGGTTCAATGAAGTCTCCTTTAGTGCAACAAGTATTTATTATTTTAGGTTAAGGTGCACTAAGACAACCCATATCGTTATCAAAAGTTAAAGACAAGGAACAAGGACGATATTTTTTAATGATCGCATCCTTTCCTCACTAGGCCTATACTGAATTTGAGTGGTTTTTAGGGGGCGCTTCTGGTGCCTGGAACATTCAGTTATTCTGACAAGAATAAGTAACAATAGATAACAATATGATTTATAATTATCTGGCTGACTCACCAACTGGTCATTGATGTACCACTTGAGTTCCGGCGCAGGTTTGGACTTGCCGGAATTGCACAAAATGGACACATTGTCCCCCAATTCGTAGTCAGATTTTTCCTCCATTAGAATGGGACCGTCGGAAGGAGGAACTGTAATAATAAGTATAAAAATAAAATTGCGTATATCCATTGTATCTTTCTAGTATCTTATGAAGTTGAATAAAATTTAGTTATAAATAGTATAAAAAATAATCATAAAAATGACAAATATCAATTGTGGTGTTTATCCTTAAGAGAAAACAAAAAACAAAATAATAATAATAATAATTTTCCTCTAATTTATATTAATTTATTTAATTTCAAAATATGGTCAGATTTTTGATGAGTATCCATATCGTGTATACAAAAATATACTTACCAACCACTTCTAGTTGACGCGTTGTCTGTACACATCGAAAAAATGGCCTGTCTGTGGACACTTGGCAAGTGTAGTTTCCATAGCTTTCTAGACTCAAATTACGGAGGTAAATGCTGTTTTTGTCTGACCTTGACATCTATTAAAATAAAGCATCTTTTTATTTATATGCTGTACCAGAATTTAAGAGTACTTCTTATATGTGTATGTATATTATACATTTTTTTTATAAAAGCTGAAAGTTTATTATGTTAATATATACAGGTGGCTATTAAAATAATGGAAACACCTGTAAAAAAAGTGATATTTTTAAATGCGCTTCGTAAGCACTAAAATACAATAATGGTTACCAGTTTAATTTTATAAATAGAAATTTATATATTTTCTGGTAGTGTGTGGTAGCTTTATTGAAGTTCTATAAGCGTTGATTTTTTTTCAAAAGCGTAATATGCCGGACTTCTCAGATTTTCAAACAGGCCAAATTGTAAGAGTCCGTCTAGCTGGAACAAGCGTGTCTGAAACATCCCACTTTTTAGGCGTCTCTAAAGGTACGGTGTAAAGGTAAAGTCATAATAGCATACACACAGCGCCAAAAGACGAGCTCGGGAAAGCAAACAAGTGAACGGAAAAAGAAGCTCATTGAAAGAGCCCTACGGGTTTGAAGCTGATTGTAATGTCTAAAAAGTGAGCTACTACAGCGAAAGGGACCGAAGAACGCAACCAGCATCCGGATTCTCCAGAGTCAATGATTATAATTAGAAGACAACTTCATAAACATTTCATTTATGACAGAGCAGCAATTCCCTAGTCACTTGTCACAATGCCAAACGTCGTCTATAATGGTGTTAAACTCAGAAAACCTGGTCGATTAATAAGCCGAAGAAAGTAAAATGGTCTGACAAATAGTCTTTCAAACTTTTCCCTACAACAAGACAGGTGCACATTTAGAGGACACCTGCTCAAGTGTATGATCGTGATTGTCTCCTTCCAACTGTCAAGCATGGAAGTGGATCTGTCATGATATGGGCAATCGTGTCGTAGTTTTCTGCTGGATCAATCATAACTTTGAAAGGAAAGATCCCTGGAGAGAGCTATAGAGAAATTTTAGCAGACCAGGTCCATTCTAGGATGCAAAATTTGCTTCCTGCAGGAGATAGAGTGTTCCATAATGATAATACACAGTTTCATGCAGTGGGACTTATTCAATTCTGGTTTGCTGAATATGAGGAAACAGTTAAACATCTAACTTGGACCACACAGTCATCCGACCTCAATATAATTAAGCCTTTATGGTCTATTTTAGAGAGTTCAACACGAAATCGATCTCCTCTATCGGTATCTCTCCCAAAGCTTCCATAATATCTCCATAAAGAATGGTACAATACTTTTCCAAACGCAGTTCAGCTCTTGTAGGTGAATCCAAGCTGTATTGCATGTCAAAGGTGTTCCTACACCACAATAATAAAGGATTCATTGTAAATCTAAGGTATTTCAATTATTTTGATAACCACTTGTACATATGTCTAAAATATATTTGAAAGGTTTACATACAACTTACTTTGAATTAAAGTCATTCTATGTGTGATAATAATATTTAGGAAATGTAAAAAATTATGTAACCGATGTTTCTGGTCTCTAGAATAAGAGCTATTAAACTATAGAATGAACACTGAGTGGCCAAATTATTACGACCATTTGACACTTATAAGGAGATCGGACATAACTTCACGTAATCCCGCTAGAGGGCAAGATAGCTATTAAAAGGGAATATATATTTACAGGAATAGTGGAGCATCAATACTACTGTGTTGCTTGATAAGAAATGATAAGTAAACGTGTTTCAACTGTGAGTTTGAACACGGAATAATTGTAGGCTCTCGAAGCGTCGAAACCAGTATAAGCGAAAGGGCTGCACTTGTGAAGTGTTCCAGACCAGCAATTATTAATGTATACAGAGAGTGGATTATCAAGCAGAAAACTGGGTCTCAACGTCAGGTTTCGGATAGTTACTGGCTACTGAATCCTCGATTGGAAAAGAGAATTGAGAGAGTTATCCTACGCACCAGAAGAGCAACCGTACGTCAAATTGTAGAGAATCCTAATCAAGGAGCTACTGCAAACCTCTCTGAACGATCTGTTCCCGTACATTGCACTATGTAGTCTATGGCAGCCAACTACCTGTTCGAAAGCCTTTACTGCAGGTTTTGAATTAGCAAAGGAGCGTCAGGATTGGACTGTAGATGATTAGAAAGAGGTCATGTGGTTCGATAAATTGCTTTTTCAACTACACAGTGCCGTTTGCAGGATGTTAATAAGGAGAAAACAGAACAAAAGGTTTAATTCTTCCTGCAATGCCCCAACTCTTCAAGCTGTTGGAATCAATATTATGGTTTGTTTGGGGAAAGTTTTTTGGGCACTGCACGAGTCCTTTGATTCATATTGAAAAGCATCTGAATGCTCAAGGGTATGTAAGGGTTATTGCAGGTTCAACTTATCCTGTTATGTTATTGGTGTAACCTGCCGGGAATGGATTTTTTCGGCAGGATGATATATCCTATCAAACTGCTGTCATTGTCCGCAGATTGTTCGAAGAAGCGGGACAGAAACGTTACCTTGTTTAATTGGCATGCACAATCACCATATTACAATCCAAATGAGAATTTGTGAAGTGAGATCGAATTGGGCACCGTTCAGTTGGTTCAGTTTCATCCCACCCGAAGCCCTTGGAAAGTGCATTTCATTGGATATGGTCTCAGATTCCTCTTACCACCTGCAAACAGTTATCCATGCCATGAAGAATCCATGTAGTTTTAAGGTCAAAAGATGGTCAAGTGTTGTTTTGAAAGTGTGGTGGTAATAATTTGGCCATTAAGAGTATATAGGTTTAATGCCAAATTTCTTTTTCTTGGTATGCTATCAATATAATTTAGAATGAACTACATCCTTATCAAGATCCATTACGAATTAACCAATTTATTATGAGCTTAAATTAATTGGTAAATTAACAATGGGAATAATCAGTAAATAAACTTAATAATGAGCTGGTCCTTCAATGAAGCCAAAGTTGATGGGTGTTGGTATTTCTTACTGCATCATGCTTCAACGCGTCAAAATTTTTATCAATTACGTTTAGATCAGGTGTATTTGTCGGTCATGTGAAGTAGGGAACATCAATCTTATGTTCTTAAACCTTATTTTACAATTTTAACTCAATGAACAATACAATTATTATCTAGACACTCTGTGGGTCCATAATTTGCATTTCGTTCATTAAAAAGAGAAGATATGGCAACATCTCGTTGTATAGTTTATAGGCTTTCTTTTGATCAGATATTTCAAGTAAATCTCCATTTCCAACACTAGGAATAGACCCTCAAAATAAAGCACTTTCCCCATTTTTTGCACAATTCTTTGGACATATTTGGGTTTGAAAGTTTCCTCAGTTCTAACTAATAACTTCAGAGTGACTGTGGTTGGAATGTAGACAAAACCTAGATTAACTTGTTCACCTCCACTGACCAATAGTCCAATGACGATTCTCTTTTGCCAATTTTAAGCAATTTTTGCTTTTGAATAACTGGCATTAATTTTATATCAGTACGCTATGCATTTTACCACAAAATAGTTCTAAAATTTCGCCAAGATACGGCGATAACAATACTTAACGATAACATTAGATTGACCACTAATTTATTCGGCTCGATTTCAAAATCACGCCAAAAACGAGAAGCTTACCGATATAAATTAGTTCCGAATGACTTTAAAACTGGTATACAATTAAACAATTCCAATACATGCAATTTTCGTCTGAGAGTCATGTCTGGAACGTGTTGTCTCGATTCAGCAAGGTATATCATAATCTTTCTTGGTGAATTTGATACCGATAACTAATTGCTAGTCATCCCACACGTCTAGTTTCCCTATTCGTTAGGATTCATTTTTGCCCACAGTTTCTATGTTGAGATTTATTGCATCCAAATATTTTCCATTGCAAATGGATACTATTGGTTGTGGAAGAGGATATTCCAATAAATTCTGTTACTTCATTTGAGCTATGTACATGCTCCAAAAACGATATCGCTCTTATACCATTCTGTTGCATCACATTTACAACCGACGATTTAATCTAAAATGTGAATTATATGTTAGCAGTTTTATATTTTATAAAGGCCAGGAAGTAATAATAAAAATCAAAATTTTCATTGGAATTGGCATGAAAATTATGTTCACATTGGTTGGTGTCTTGTTGGACAATAATTAAATAGGACCAAAGGTCCTATATACAGCATCGGTAATTCACGCAACTTGTTTATAAACAAGAAATTTGTTTTTTACATGGTTCCGTACATATTTTTGTCCAGTTCTTTAAAAAACAAATGATCATAAGCTGCCCTCTCCCTAAAAAATAATAATAAAATACCAAAAAAACAAACAAAAAAAAATGGACAAAGCATTTGGTAACGTCTTTTGAATTGGTGAAATGGTCAACGGTGTAATACGTAAGTACCATGATATGTTATTAGAAAAGTGGTGAAGCTCCAATAGTTCCTTCTCTACTGCAAAAAAATACTGGCTTATTTATTTTTATTAATATGTATCCATCCAAAAAAAAATTAAAATGCACATGTTTACTACTTAGCCGTTACAAATTAGTTGTTTTTGTTACTAATGCGATCTGTCTGACGTAGTCAGATCGAGGCCCACGATATTCATCATGGCATAGGGCTAGATTGTACGCCTGTCGTTAGCCGTAGCTTTGAGCACCATGCAGGTGACAGTACGATTTGGCTCAATTCCACCCCAATTTTGAGGGAGAACACCCTGGGAGTGGTCAGGGGCCTCCCACCTCTCTTCCCCTTCCACCAACCTTACGAGAGGACTTGCGGCTCGACGGCTATTTAGAGAGTATCCCCATGCCGCGAAGGCACTATACATTTACAAACATCCATGTCTTCTCCGGGATTCGAACCCAGGCCCTGCGGCACCGCAGTCAGCGTCGCTAACCACTATACCGGATGGGCGACAAATTAGTAAATTAGTTAAGGAACAAGCAAAAATAAGAAAAAGCAGCAAGAACATCTCATGTTTATACAGATAAGTCCCCTATTTCAATAATTATTAAATCTATATATGGAACGATTCGTTCTCGTTCTGTCAATTCTCTTAATATTAATGAAATAAACTTTTTAATAGTATAAATGAGAATTTTTTTTTTCTTTCTCCGACTTTTTTTAGTCATTCTTTAACTATAACTGGCAGATAAGTAACATAATTATTAATCAATTTACATGTTTCAGAATAGGAATAATCAAGAATAGTTCTCCGCTTCTTACTTTTATGACAGATGTTTTTCTATATATATCATTCTAAGTCGCGCGAAATCGTCTGTGGCAGAATGATTTATGAAGTAATTTCATAAGAATATACACAGTTTGCAGCTACACGATTCCACTTTAACAGATTGAGCAGAATAAAACGAAAAAATGTCTGCCTTTTGCACTGAAGAAAAATAAAAGGTGAAAAACACGAAATGAAGTTCTTTTAAAAACATCTGTCTGTATTATTTCAATGCTCAAGCTTAGGAACAAGAAAAAAGGAAAAAGAAAGGAGAATAAATAAAAAAAAAGAACGTTCGCGCGAGTTGTTTCTTTGAATAGGTGGAGAAAAACATCTTTTGTACAAAAAGGAAATGCTTTTTATTTTCAAATGTACTTTCCTAATCTTATTTAGTATTTACGTAACTAATTACGAACTAGTTAAGAGTTATTTTGTTGAAAAATTTAGTTTAATCTTAGAACTTCAGATTTTTTTTGTCAATCAACATTTCTACAAGCAAATACTCAAAATTAAGGGATTAAAATGTTTTTGTAGTTATTGCTGCAAGAAACATAAGAATCTCATAAACTAATTGATATTTTTATTTAATTTTAAAAATATCTGTTTCAAGCGTAATTATCTTTGTGATATGCATTATTGATAAAAATTATTTTGAGAAACGCCATCTTTACTCTCGGTTGCTGGATATTTGTTGGAGTGATTTCGTGAAAAGGGACGGAAATGCGTAACAGGAAGTCGGGGGAAGCGCGCGCTGTTTGATTTGACCAATTCAGCACCTTGGGGGTGTCTCTTCGCTAGCCTCGTCTCAGGGTCCAACTGTAGTAGCAATTAAGACGCCCGCCTACCGCACATACCAGCAAGTCTTATTAGACTTCATCCAGAATAAACTTGTGATTCTTACGCTCAATTCTCAAAGTCTCAGAGCTCGTTGTGTGAAATCTCTCTGAGGATATATTTATATATGTGTAAACTATATATTAATAATTACATTTCCTGCTAAGCGTCTGACAAAGCTCATCATTCTTAAAAAAATAGGAGTAAGTAATATGGAATTATTTGAATAAATATTTAAGTGCTTATCATTTTCATACTTTGAAATTAATTCCTGTCACTGTCAATATAATATTTTTAATTGTGATTAAAAAAGATTTCTCGATTAAAAAAAACCAACTAATTAAGTAAACGGGTATTTTTGATTTTCTCTAATATTTCTAATTTTAAGCATGCGCTTGACGGTGTCTCTTCGCTACCCTCGTCTGAGGGTCCAACTGTAGTAGCAATTAAGACGCCCGCCTACCGCACATACCAGCAAGTCTTGTCATTTTGTACTTTTACCGTATACCGAAGCCAACGGCCATACAATGCTGAAAACACCGGTTCTCGTCCGATCACCGAAGTAAAGCATCATCGGGCGCGGTCAGTACTTGGGAAGGTGACAACCTGGGAACACCGCGTGCCGTTGGCATGCTTTTTTGGCCGTGGGTAGCCTAGTGGTTAGAGTATCGGACTCCAGACCTGAGGGCCTGGGTTCGATGCCCGATGCCACTAAATACCACCGAGTACAGACGGTGTACGTGCTCGTTAAATCAGTGGGTCCGAAAGTCTTGTGGGCGGTCGCAGCAGAAACCATGAATGCAGGGGGCTGGAGAATATTTCCCTCCCCTTCAGTTCCACGCTAAAATTGTGGAGGTGGAGATAGATGGTATAGCCATCTATCGTTAAGAAGTCCAACCTGTGTGTTTCACAGGCAATGGCAACTTTCATTCCTTCCCTTGCGGGAAGGACACGACAACAACAACAACAACAACAACCGTATACCGAAGGTGGCTCTGCTTTTTATAAAAAAAAAACTATCACTCGCTTCCCATGAATTTGAGTGGTGATTTTAACGTTAACTTCAGTTTGCCAGAAGCTGGGCCGCTCATAGCTTTTCTGAAAGATGAACACTAATCAAAATGTTTCAACAACTAACAGTGGTACAAGCCGTTTTTCAACAATTTTTAAATACTTTGAAATCACAAGTATATGTGTCATATTTTAGTTACCATAAGTTATCAAAACCGCTCTTCCCCAAATTGAACAATAATAAATATTTTTGATAAAAAACTGCATTTCTCCTTGTGTTAATTAAATAAAATTTTCATTAAAGATGTAATTATTCGATAGAAAATTATTTCCTATCCTACCCGATTCATTTTTTTTCAGGATTAAAATCACTGTTGCGTATTTACCACGATAACATGTCAGATGTTACACATCATATGCGACTACTGTAAGACTCGTTTCTTTTTTTTAAAAATAAGTAACCATACTTCATGTAGTGTTCTGAGTATCAACTATTTTAAGTAAATGTAAGTACAAAATATTTTCTACTTTTTAATTCTTTTTGATTTATGCTGTTGCTTATATTTAAGACTTTTCATAAAAATACATAAAATTGCGTTCAAGATTTGAGGTATGCAAATTATTTTTTTGCAGTTTATATTAAATAAATGATTTTGCGAAGTATTTAACAGACTCGTATATTTTTTAAAGTGTATTTTACCTTTTTAAGTATATTATATAAGGAAACCACTATATAAAAAGAATTCTAGAAAAAAATAATACATTTATTATTTGAATAAAAATATTTAAAATTGCAAGAAAAAAATCAAGATGCTCAAGACATTTAATGTTTAATTACATTCAGATTAAAAATATGTTTTTTTTTTGGTTTGATCTTCTTTGGATGATTTCTGTTTTATGCACATAAATCTGCAATGCCTGAGAAACATTTTGTCTATTTGTTTTTTTTAAAGATTTTTCATTAAAATGAATTGCTTCTTTATATTATAATCATTTTTTAAAACTGATATCGATTCAAATAAGAAAAAAGACATTTTTAAGCAATATTAGTTGTGAAATGTATCCATAAATTTTTTTATGCATTATTCGATAACCATTTCTGCTGATTCAGTTTTAAATTTAATTTAATTGTCAAAAATGATACAAAAAGCTTTCAATAAAAATTTGCTGTCAAGGTTACAATTATTCAATAAGATAAATATGCGTTTTTAATTTTTTTTTTTACTCGTCAAATCTTATTTTCTTTACACGTTTCTTAAAAAGTGTTAATTTAATCTTTTAAGAATTCTTTTATGAGAGAAATTTTGTGGTTGAATGAAGATTAGGAGATTTCTTGTGTTATTAATTTTATTCAGTATTTTTTTTTTTTTTTTATATTCAGAATCGTGAAAAAAAGTTTTTAATAATTAAATACGTCTTACAATTCCTTAAAGAATAATTCCTTTATTTTATAATCAATGTTTTTCTTCATTCAGGATGTTTTTTCTAATTTAAAATCTTAATACATAAACACATTTAAGGACATAAAAAACATAATTTAGAAGTAAAACAGCGTTTTTATTCACCTCTAGCTAAATTGGAAATAAAAGAAAAACAAAACGCATTTTCTAATTTTACATAAAGTTAAATAATTGCGTTTAACTTAATTGAGTAACTTTAAAAAGTATTTTCACTCAATATTCCTTTGTCACGTGATTCGTTTAAATAATTTTACCATCAAAAACTATTATTAGCTAATGAATAATTAATATGTTAATGCAAAAAAAATTAAAAATTACGATAAAATGTATCAAAAAGTTTGATAAATTAGAGCTTTATTCTTTTTTTAGCATAAATATAGCTACAAGAATTTTTATTTTTAAATTTCTCCTGTAATTAAGTATTAAGTTTCTTTCGTTTCAACACTTCATAATCTTATCTTGAGTCGTTAAGATTTAAAAATGCCTTTTTTCTCTTATTTTTTTTTCTAAGCATCATAATCCTATTTTGAGTAGCTAAGATCTAGGAAAAATTTTTTTACTTTATTATTGTGACAAAAAAAAAATTATTGGGAGCGCACACATATTTCATGCATTAGAAGACTAATGAAATAATACATTTCTCTTAGTAATATAAAGATCTAAAAATAGAAATCTTCTTATAAGATGTTTAAAGAGTAGGCAATTCCTTTTCTTGTTAGTTGCTAAAAAACAATGTTACACAAATTCTTTTCCTTTAAAGTTAAATATATAAATATATTTATTTTCCTTTTTGTGCTACTCTCTCTCTCTCTTTCACACACACACACACACACACACACCACACACACACACACACACACACACACACACACCACACCACACCACACACACACACACACACACACACACACACACACACACACACACACACACACACACACACACACACACACACACACACACACACACACACACACACACAACTTTCTCAAGACAAAATTACAGTGAAATTTACCGAAGACCGTTTTAAATAAAAATAATTAAAGTATTTTTGACTTATAATGTGAATACATAATGTTTTTCTTTCAAAATTATTTCTGTATTTTATTTTTACACATTCTCTAAAAAATACAATCCCAGAGAGAAAGATAGAGCTCCATATTCACAAGGAATTGAAGACAGTTTTTCCATTTGATCTAGATTGGTGTTAACTCATATTAAACCCTTTAACCGGTTTGCCCGTCCGCTGTACGGGTACTGATATTTTATTCTTTCTGTATTTGATTTGCACATACTTTTAATTCTTAGAGTGAGATGATTAGGGCTAGTGTTTTTAAAAGATGCAGTTTGTCCATGTTACTGAAATACTTCTCTTCTGAAATAATTTCTTTGCGGTGAAGGGGGGATTTTTTATTATTTATTTATTGAGAACATTTAGGAATCTTCGTGCACCACAAAGTAAAACACGGGGGCTTACAGAAGTAAGCATGAAGCACGCATTACAAAGGAATTTAAAGTCATGTGAAGGATTACAATACAAACATCCATGCCTTCTCCGGGATTCGAACCCAGGCCCTACGGCACCGCAGTCAGCGTCACCAACCACTTAAAGGGATGGATGGTGAATTTTTCATTGAGTGAGTGAGTGAATATTAATGTCCCACTGTTCAGCTACACGAGGGCTTTTTGAGGACGGTCCGTGTAATTTTGAACCATGGTCAAGTGACGCGGACGACACCTGAGCTGGCACCCCCTCTCCTAACTACCACACCACATCAACGGGAGGACGTTTGAGCTCTCGACAGATTTAACGTGCATCGCGCCCCTACACGGTGGGTCTTCAGTGGTGCTGGGATCGAACTCATGACACGCTAGCCACGATCCGATGGCTATACCACTTGGCTACCGCGGCCATTGAACTTTTCATTGAAGGGAGGAATTTAGATTCTTGAAAATATTCAATAAGAAACAGGGATTGGCGAGGCAATGTGCAATTAGTTGCTTGAGAAGAAGTAAAAAGGGGAAGATAATAAAAAAAAAGCCGATATTATCTCTGTCTCCATTGCAATGTAAGATTCGGTATTTCATTACGCTTCAAAATGTGTGTGCATATATATATATATATATATATATAATATATATATATATATATTTTTTATATATATATATATATATATATATATATGCGCAGACACACAAAATCCTCAACCGTTTGAAAAAAAGGTACGAACATGAAATATTTTGTAAGTATGAGGGAAATTCTTTTAAGAAAAAGGAAACATTCTTTTTAGCATACAGAGTGTACTTATAAAAAGTGAACATTTAGGTTTTTTTGTGTTCTACAATTATAAAATAAAAAATATTTTGAAAATTTTAAAATTGAAAACTAAAATTAAATTCTTCTATTTTCGTATTCTGTTAAGTATTATGCTTAGTGATATGCCCCTTTTTTTGGAACATTTTGCCCAAATAATGACCGCTTAAGAAGCTAATATTCGCACACTTAGGAACACTCTCTATTTTCTGAAATCCTGTATAAATTAAAATAAAAAAACTGGATTATTTAAATTTATCTTGATTACTACTAATTAGATTCTTTTATTGAGAGAAATCATCTAAGTATGTTGATTGCTATATCTATAGTTAAGACGATTGTGCCAACCACTCAAAATAAAAATCAAAAACAGATAAATTTTCATCCCTATTTCTTTTTAATGCTCAGATAAACTGATTAATATCTGAAAAAATTGTAGATATAAATAATTTTTTAAACATTTATATGCATGATTTTTCTATGTTTTAATTGTGGCTGATTTTGTGTATTTTTAACACCCTTTTATAAGCTTCATTGTATGTAACGGAAACTTTGAACTCAATTTTTGCCCCCTTTAAGAGTCAAATTAATTCGAAATTTAGCTCACTTGTCCACCGAAGACAATACAATAATTTTATTATTTTGTTCCATTGTCCTGATCAGGATCATCAGGATTAACGATTTCCCATTTTCATATCCCATCCCGCATCTGGTGACTAATCCCAGATCCCCTTTCCAGATTTGGCGACGAATTCCAGGTTTGGCTACAAAAAGATTAAGTTACAACTTAGTTCGATTAACTATAAAAAAGTGTTTTTTAGTTTTTTTAAACTATAATTTTTATTTAGACTATGCGTGGAAGTTAAATGCTCATTTGAATTAATACAGCAAAATATGTTTCGTATATTGGTTGATTTGTTCCACTGCACCTAGTGGTCTATTATAAGATTCTACTACCAACTTATTTCAAAGTTATATTTTTATTTGACATAATTGACGATAGAAAATAATGGAAGTTTCAGATTTGATTGTTTATTAGCGACGACTTTGGTAAGGCACAAGGGATGGTGGCAACGGACCTCATAATTTGGAACCACGACCAAGTAACGAGGACAATATCTGGTGTGGTTGTGGTACTCCACTCTCCAAACTTCTATATCACGCTAACGTGATGCCTTTAAGTCTTAACAAATTTTGGCGCAATGTCTTTTGAGGCACATCAGTACTCGAAGAAATCATGTTGGCTACGAGTTCGCTACTATGCACACTCGATATCATGGGTCAAATATCACACAAATATCAATCACAAAAATCATTTTGAAGTAAAAACCTATAAAGGTAAGGAAATTTTCAAAGAAAAAAATAGCAGATTGGTTGATAGTTTATTACATTGCACATTGACTTCTGACGACCGATCTTTTAATTTTGATCCACGATCAACTGACAAGAACGACATCTAAGCTGAAACCTTCCCGGCCATGCAAAAATGAAGAATTTGACCTCCACTACATGGCTTATCTTTAGTAGGTTTGACTGATTCGTTTAATTAATCATTAATTAGCTGATAATTAATTAAAACAGTATTTTGAAGCTACACTAGGACTATTGGCAACGGATCTAGTATTTCTGAATTACACCTGAGCCAGCATCTCCTCTCTAAACTTCCACACCATGCCTACGTGAGGAGCTTAAACCTCAACATATATAACGCGCATTATTCCTTCTATATGGAGTGACCAATGTAGCCTAGTGGTCAAGGTAACTAACTGACTGTGAACGGCTTGTCACGAGTTCGAGCTTAGTACGGTGAAGACCCACTGTGAAGAGGGGATCGATACACGTAAAATATGTCAAAATTTAAACGTCCTCCCATTGATGTGGTGTGGAAGTTAAGAAATAGGGTATAATAGCTCTGGTGTCGTCCTCGTCAATTGACCATGGTTCAAAATTACGAGATACGTCACCCAAAAGCCATCGAGTAGCTAAATAGTGTGAAGTTAATATTCACTCACTCACTCCTCCTCTTTGGCGGATCTTTAGTGGACCATGCCTCGAATAAATGACTCGAGGGGAACAAAGCCGACCCAGAGTTCGTGACCATCACCACTGGTCTACCTTGACTACTCAAAAATAGTAGTTCACTTGGTTAAAAAGATTAGTATACGATGTAGAATTGTATTAATAGAGTGAGTGAATATATTGACGTCGCACTATATTTAGCTACTCGAGGGCTTTTGGCGACGGACCTCGTAATTTTGAACCATGGTCAATTAACGAGGACGACACCTGAGCCGAAAACCTCCTCTCCTAACTTCCACACCACACCAACGGGAGGACGTTTGAGCTTTTCGACAGATTTAACGTGCTTCCCCTGCACGGCGTTGTATTAATAGAAGTAATCGAAAACGAAGCAAGCAAGAATATTTTTTTGTGGTTACATATGGCAAAACTTTTTTTTCTTTAAGATTATTTCTAACAGACACAAGAACTATGAATTTATATTTTTAGAAGATTTTTAAAAAGACTGAAAAGGAAAAAAACATCCTTAAATCAAATATTTTTGTTTTATAAATAAATAAACAAAATTGTTTTTTAAGATCTATATATTAAGTTAATTTTTTTTTATTCTGCAACAGAATTTCGAAATAATTGTACACTTTTGTATTTAGAATTTATAAGGGATGAATATGGAAAAAAAAAATAAACCAAAATTTTATGACTTCCGAAATAATAAATACCCCGTTAAGATCAAAAAAGAAAGGTTGATGATAAAGTAGCGATACTTTCCTCTAACATTTCGCTCAAAATTCTTTAAAAACTATCAGTTTCGTGGTGGGGAAGATACTGTAGCTGCCTCTTTCTTCCAAAACCATGCGAATATTTCAAAAGTTCCTCGACGGTTAATTGTTAACAACGCGAAGTGAACTTTTTAAAAGTATGATAATTAAGTTTCCGTTCGAAGAATGAAAAGAAAAATAGCGACGGCAACTCGAAATTTAAGAACAATTTTCATTTGCCGGTGTTCGGCTTGGAAAAGTATTCGACTAATGATATGCTTATTTATGGCTCTTGAAGCTATTTTTCGGATGGTCTTCGTTCTTCTAAATCATGTTTGACTCACGCGACTTTGCAAAATTTATCTTTGCTTTCCATAATTAATTCCAACGTCGGGGATCAGCATAAATTTTGATATTCCTTAACCACTCGCGCCTGTACGCTGCGTCAGATGGTTTTAAATGTCCATTGATTCTTTCCCTAATATTTTCGAATCAAAAATCTGGAATAAAGGTATCTAAAAATTCAAATCTTAAGAGAAGAAAAATCCATTATTCATTATATGATAAACTGAAAATTATTGATCAAACTTTAATAATTATGAGAAGAGTGAAAAAAAAATAATAAGGTCGTCTTGAACTGCATATAATCAAGCAGAGGATTGTGACGACATATCTTGAGTAAATTTATGGTTAAGAATTTTGTGTAATGAGTGCTTAAAATGTGTAAAAATTTATATCTGCATGTGTAATACGTTAATATTACCTTTTGTTGCTAATTTTATGTAAAATTGTAATATTCGCAAGCAACGCTGTTCCTTACATTATAATGGCGATTCTCAAAGGAAACTTGGCGATAGAGCCAAGTTGGCATCATTTTTGGCGACCTTGTTGGCGACTTAGCGGCCCTTTTGGGTGAGTTGGCGATCATAAGGATGTTTTTCGAAATTACTAAAGAAATCTATTAATATCACGATCTATGATGCAAGTGGATCTTTCTAGAAAGATCCGTGCAGCCTATAAACAGGAATCGTTCGCTAAAACTGAGTCAGTATTGTCTTGAACTGTTAAAGAGTTGCTACGATCGAGCGATTGCTTGCGCCTACATTACGTATTTGTATTTTTAGACACTAATAGTAGTGTCTGAGCTCTGCAGAAGGTGTAACGATCTCCTGGGATTTATTTTGCAAGTTTTACTGTTGTATCCTGCATTTTCGGATTGCTTATCTACAATGAATTTCATCGTTTTTAAGGAGCTCTTTTTCTCTTTGAGTCATAGCATAAAATCCATGAAGATCGATCTACGTAACTGTATCATAGAGTTTTCTACATCTAAGAAGTAAAAATAAATGCCACATATTTTTGTTATTTTATTATTTATTGATGAATTGTAAATGTTGCTATGTAAATATACTCTAGTTAATCATTCTTTTTTCACATTTTGCACCATTTATTTCTTGTGTTGTGCGCATCTTAAAATTCTTGATTCTCGGAAGCAATTACTAAACTGCTTCCTTAAATTAAAAGAACGAACAAATTAAACATCAGAGAAATTTCAATGCAATTTAAAAACACATACAATGTAATTATAATTAAAGTTAAAATGCTGTAAAAAGAGCCATTGGCCGGAATGACTTCAAATTTGAACTGAGGCATAAGAAAAAGTTCCAAAGTTTATCAACAGATGGCGCTCCTCCGCATGTTGCAAAGCCAGTGATGAAACTGGTCAAGAGACATTTTGGAAATGATAGAATGACCAACCATTATTTACTAGCAGCATTGCTTTCAAGATCACCGGACTTCAATCCTTATGACATCTAACTTTGAGTCTGTCTTAAAAATGTTGTATTCAGTGGTTCGATTGCAAATTTAGTTGTCTTGAACTTGATTACGTAACGCAATCACAATGTGACCTGTGAGACGCTCCGCTTTGTTGTTTATCGGTTTCAACTTGAGGCGGTAAATGGCGGGCAGTATGTTGAACATGTCTTGTGTAAGTCTATCGTTGGCAACATATGGCAAGCGTGCCAAATTTGGCACGGCTTACTATTCTTAGTGGCTCTCTACACCTCTACAAATAAGTCAATTTTTGAATATAGTTGATGATTTTGAAATTGAGCTTATTGAACTAACACATCTTCAGAATTTTAAAAAAGGAAAATTTAAGGAATTATTAAAAAAATCTGAAAGACAACTCTAACGATAACGAGACAGCTTTTTTAAATTGCTGAATGTCATTTCTGGTGAAAAATTTAATGTGAAGAGAAAATTGCGTGTGTTCTGCTTTCCACTTTTTCTGCATATATCTACGCGAACAAATATTTTCTCATATAAAAAGTATTTTGAGTGTGCAAAGAAATTGTTTAACAACTTTTTTGCAGACTCAACTGAACATTAAAAATCGTGTGGAATATAGTCAAAAATTATACCCTGATATTGCAATATAAAATAGAGAGGATTAGGGACAAAATGTTCACATGAAAATAAGAAATTGTTTTGAAGGAATACTTACATTTTGTTTACTTTTTATTTTAATAATTTAGTTTATATATATAAAATACACATATTACAAAATATACGTGAAGTTAATTTTTTAAGTTTATATTGAAGAAATAGCTATATTATGTTTATTTTCGTGTTATTAAATATCTTAAATAAGGCTGGATTAATATATAATAAAACTCTAAATCTGTATTTTTGATTTTTATTTCCTAACTTTAATGCATTGTAGAGGGAACCGAATTGTTTCAAATATTTCCTACAGCATGGCTCCTTGAATCGTATTGGATTAATTTGGAACACCACAGCTACAAGGTTGCCGACCACTGGTCTCATTGTCGCAGCGGTAAACCTGAAGCAGAGAACATACGATGTGAACATCGTCAAAGTATGTTTGTGTGATGTTTTCCGACGAGTCTAGGTTTAACTTGCGGTTTGATTCACATCAGACTTTCATATGGAGAACGCCAGATGCCAGTTATCACCAAGACCACATCGTAGAACAGCTCCTTTACGGTGGTGCAAGACTGCTCGTTTGGGGAGGAATTATACCGGGTCCCAGAACAGACCTGCATGTTCAAATTTGAACCATGATCTATCGGGACATCCTTCTGAAACAAATGTACGTTTACTTAGGGGTGCCATGATCGCAGAATTTGTGTTTAGGGAAGAAAATGACCGTCCTTACCGAAAGAACACCGTTAGCAAATGCCTTCAATCTGAGAATATCAGTGATATGGAATGGCCAGCCTTTTCACCTGATTTGAGTCCAATAGACCTTGCGTGGCACATGCTTGACCGACAAGTTGCAGCTGTCAACCTCCCCCTATATGTGCACTGGAATGTCGGAGAACATTGCTTGCTGAGTGGAGTAATCTTTCCCAAGATCTGCTCGATAATTGATACTCAGCATCCCTGCGTTATGTGGACTGTATTTCTTTACAGAGGCTTTTACAATTTATTAACAATCAAACCAACTACGCGTAATATTAAGTTTTTGTAAATTGGGTGTTAATATTTGCCCCAGGTAGCAAAAATCATAGTTTTTATGAATGGTATCATTTTTGTTATTCATTTTTTGTTGAATTAAAACTTCTTTACGCGCTCTTGACTTAAGGAGTAAGCCGGTGAATGTGTGACGAGCACGTTACGACAAATGTGATCAGGCGAGACGAACGGAAGTTGAGAGGGAGATATAAGAGTTCAGGTAGCAGTTAAAAGGACAGTTAGGTCGCAGCGCCATCTATCAGGTGAATAAAGGAAGTTATTCATCAGCTCGAATAAAAAAAGATTGATATTTTTAATTAAAAAAATAGACTTTATGAAAAAGTGACGTTTGTTTGGTTTCTGAACCTTTATTTTCTGGAGCTGGCATTATCCTTAATTTCTTGGCATGAGTGTAGTTAGCATAGTAGTTATAGAAATAGTATTGCGAGCTTCATTGACCGCATGGAACTATTTTCTAGTTTCCAAAATAGTTACTAGTGTCTCCTTACGTTTGTAGAAACTATCTGAAACGAATTTCACTAATAACGGATATAATAAGAAATAAAAATAGCAAAGTCACTGTACAAAAAAAAAATCGAATAGAAATAAAAATTAAAGTATAATATTTATTTTTCAGACTAGTACTTTTTGCAACGTCATTTAAATTCAATTAAATTTGAATATTTTTAACCAGGTTATCTTGTCCTTTGTATAATAATGGCCATACTCATGAAATCTAGAAACACTTTTGTCTCTCAGACAGGATAGTGGTTTGTGAGGCTGACTTGCTGCGTCAAAGGACGCGTGTTCGAATCCCGGAGAAAGATGGGATGTCTATAAATGTATAATACCTATGTGCGGCATGAAGCACTCTAAATATTCGGCCGAGCTGAAAGTTCTCTCAAGGGGGCAGTAGAGACAAAGAGGTAATGGACCATCCTCCGGGGTTTTCCCTCACAAAATTGGAGTGCAATGGAGCGACATCGCACTACCACTTTCATGGTGCTCAAACTTGCAACCAAACATCAGATGTAACTTAGCCTCCCCTGCCAGGATGAATTTCTATCTGATGTTATTTATGACCGGGTATTCTGTTAAGTTCTAAGCTTAACAGAATTAAAGGTGTTAACAATTTACCTATCATATAAAATTTTTTTACTGTCATTATCGTTCCAAAGATATGGAGAAGATAAGCGGAATCAACTTTTAAATTTAAATATGAAGAATAAATTTTGTTTTTCAATATAATAAACCGTAAGTTATTTAGCTTAGAAATCATTCAACACAACCAAAATTTTATGATCTCCAGACAAAATAAGTAGTAAAAATGAAAAAAATAAAGCGAGGAACATTTTATGTGTTAAAATTTGATAAAACAAGATCACGTTAAAATGCAAGATGAAGTAATGCATTCTAGATTTTTTTAAAAAATGAATAATTTCCATTAAGTAAAGGTGATGATGGAAATAAACATAAATAAATTTATTCAATGAAAATGGGAGGAAATGATAGCTTTGAATGCATTTTGTTTATTAAAATTATTATTATTTTTGTTTTTTAAAATTACGCTTTTCAATAAAAGTTGCTTAATTTATTATCTTTAAATAATTAAGTTCATTATTAATAGTATTTTTCAAAAGTTCATCTGTAAAGTGAAAGAGACAATCTAACCGGCAATATGTACCACAGTTCTTTTGCTTTTATCCGATTTGGTAAGAAATTCCTCTAATCCGTTATTTCTAATGTAGGTAGCACAAACAAACACAGTGATTAAAATGGTGTCAGTGACATAACATGTAATAGTAGTCAAGATGTTGAAATTAATATAAATGTAATAATTTGTCTAATTGCAAAGCCACGCACTCAGGGCCACATAATCTGTAAAGTTCATTAGATTGTATCCATGAGCCCAGTAAATATTTATGGTTCCTTACTTAATATTTTCTTACATAATTTGATTACAAAGAGCTAGAAACAGTCCAAAATATTTGGAAGGTTTGCTGCTCTCGAAGGATTAATACGATTCTCCATATAAAACGCTTGCAATTATGTTATGAAAATTATGTGTACAGCATTTAATTTATGAGTAAAGCAACAGACGATGAATAGAGAAAGAGATAGGTGATGAAAGAGATCTCTCTCTCCCTCTCTCCTCCTATCTCTTTTCATCTCCTCCTCACCTTTTTCCTTCTAACCTCATCTCTTCCTCTCTACTTCCATCTTTTCCCTCCTTCTCTTATTTCTCATCACCTCTCCTTCCCTCTTTTACTTCCTCTGATCTTATTTTACTCTATCTTCCTGTTCTTTTCCTTTTTCTCTTCCCTCTTTTTTCCTCCCTCTCTCTTCTTTCTCTCTTTCCTCTCTCCCTTTCTCTTTCTTCTCTCCCCCTCTCTCTTTCCTCTCACCCTCTATTACTTTCTTTGTTCTTTTCCTCTTTCCCTCACTCTTTCCTATCTTCCTCCCTCTTTCCTCTCTTCCTCTCTCTCTACTCTCTTCATCTCTCTTTGCTCTCTTCTTCTCTCTGCTCTCTCTTTGATCTCTTCTTCTCTCTCTTTGATCTCTTCTCTCTCTCTTTGATCTCTTCCTCTCTCTTCTTATCACTCCCTCTCTCTTTACTCTCTCCCTCACTATTTATTCTCTCTACTCTCTACCTCTCTCCTTACTCTCTCACGCACTATTTATTCTCTCTACTCTCTACCTCTCTCCTTACTCTCTCACTCACTATTTATTCTCTCTACTCTCTCCCTCTCTTTCACACACACACATAGAATTCTATTCAGTGAAATATGTCAGAATATAATAAATATTTGATTAAGCGATTAACTATCTTAAACATATTAACAGACGTATTTCCTGGAATTCCTGCCAAATCCATTTCCCCATAAATAAGGCGCAATATATTCATAGTTCAAAGAATTCATTTAATGAAACAATTTCTCAATACCTTCCTAAAACTCGAAAGGCAACAAATTCTCCCGCTCTTCTAAAACCTTAAGATAGCGTAGGTGTGAAAGTACTTTTGAGTTTTCAATCAAAACGCTGGCATTTTCCTATCTCGTAACTACAGTCGGGAGAAAATGAAGAAACGGATTAGCCCGGGAAAGAGAGCTGCAAGATCGACGCCGACTTGATTGTTTGTTTTCCTCCTCTTCCTGAAAACTTCATTTCATTTTCCATCCGGATTACCTGAGCACGGAAATCTCGGCATTAGAATCCATTTTTATTTTGGAAGAACGAATGACTGGGTCTGACAAAGTTTATAAATAGCGTGGGTTGTTCTGAGAGATATATTGAAGCATACACGGGAATGCCATTAGGAACTTAATGCGGAAATCAGCTTCCTACGAGCAGAGAGGACTTTATTTTGATTCCGGATCAAACATGAATTCTGCATATTCAATTCATATATTTTAAATTTTTGTTTTCCTGTTTCTCATGTATATAATGACAGTTTTAGTACTATATGTTTATATATTTGTTCAATGTCGGACTGTTTGGAAATAGGTATAATATTCGGCACTTTTAAATATTTATTAATATTTATGCATCTAATCTTTGTTTAATGCAGAAAATAGTTCCAAAATATCACGCATTATAAAAATGGTGCTTTTGGCTTATATTTAATATAAAACGTAGAGTTATATATTCCAAAGTGTTCTTTTATTTATATATAAAGTATGGAAATTATTTTCTTCTACCTAAAACTAACCGTTACCAGTCTCTTTGCTGGGTATTTCATGATGTTATATGAAAATATACCGTTTATATATATGTAGTAAATATTATTTAAATTTAAGTCCTAGCATTAAGATTTCGCTTGGCTTGAAAAATATTCATATAACTCTCGCCCCTTGATTTAAAAAGGACAAAGCTTCTAAATTATAATTTCTAAAATTGGAATAAAATTATCTTTTACGCTCTTGTACCATTTGTATTTTCTCAAACCCCCTTTTTAGTGGATGTCTGCTCAATAAAATAAACATCTTGCCAAATATAAATCTAAAAATTTATAAAAAGGAAATATTTGATCAATATAAGCTTTAGTAACCCCCTTTGAGAGTCAATTCCCGTTAGATCCGTTCTTATAGGATCTCTACTCCATGAAAGGAACGTGTCTACCAAATTTTAAGTCCGTAGTTCCTGAGATATCGTGATAAGTGAGTGGCTTTTCTCCTTTATATATATATATACGAGTATATATTCAAAGAGACCATATCAGTAATGTCAGTAATATGGATGAAATAAATTTTTACGATAAATTTTTTCTTAGAAAAGCTTACGTGTCACGTTAATTAAAATTTAATCTTAACGAAAAAGCGATTTAATGAAAAAAGTCTGCATTATGATTAATTTAGTAAAAACTAATATAGCAGTAATAATAAATTTAATTTGGTAAAAATGAATATACCTGTTCCTATACATATTTGATAATTTTCTAAATATGAAAAGCTGACACAATGAAGCCATTTGTATACTTTATCTAACGGGTCTTAATTTTCAAGACCTTCATTTTAAGAAATGATATACTAAATGAAAAGAAAGTTGGCTATTCTTTGCAACACATAATTATTTCAGGTAACACGATTTTCACAATCACTATTTACTTTTGTTTCCTTTTTGTTTTAATTCTATTAAAAAAACCAAAAAATTTAAAATTTTTCTTCTTGGAGCCTCGCTATCAAGTGTTTTCTGCTGATTTCTTTTTGGTGTTTATTAGCGATCTTTTTTAATGTTGATGTAAATTTAATTTGAGTAAGGGGCTTTAAAGATATATTACAGCAAAATTTGGGACATTTTTGAGGTCATTCCTCCAGGGCAAGCCATTACTGACATGCACATATATATACACTGTGACGGAAAAAAATCCCAACACCAATAAAAAATTATTGTAGAGTAATGGAATTTGGATAATGCAATAGTCTATTTAACATGCTTAACTGATTAAATTTTCATGATCATGAGTTAATTTAAGCTCAAGAAAATGCATCTCAAATGTTAAATGCTGTTACATTAATAGCCTACGTAATCTCCAGAATTTTGAATGCAAGCCTGCAAGCGCGCATGCATTGTGTCATACAGGTGCCGAATGTCACTTTGTGGTCTGGAGTTCCAAGCTTGTACTTATTGTGTCAACACTGGGATGATCAGTGCTGGCTGTGGATGATGCTGGAGTGGAGTAGTCATCCAATAATGTTCTATAGGTGCACAATTAAAGACAGATCTGGTGATCTCACAGGCCAAGGTAACATCTCAACACTCCGTACAGTATGTGGGGCTATGACAGCGATGTGAGAATGTGCATTATCTTATTGGAAAACTCATCCTTGAATGGTGTTCATGAATGGCAGTACTATAATTACCATACTGACGTGCAAATTTGCAGTCAGCGTGTTCGGGATAACCACGAGAGTACTTTTTCTATCATAGGATATTGCTCTTCAGATCGTGACTCCAGGTGTAGGTCTAGTGTGTCTAGACAGCAGACAGTTAGGTTTCAGGTTTTCCCCTGCATCCGTCTGACCAACACACGGCCATCACTGGCACAAAGGCAGAACCTGCTTTCGTCACTAAGCATAACAGATCTCCACTCTATCCTCCAATGAGCTCTGGCTGGACACCACTGGCGTCGCAAACGGCAATGGCTGGGAGTCAGTGGAATACACGCTACAAGGCACTTGGTTTGGAGCTGTCCTTGTAATTGATTTCTAACAGTTCGTTGTGTCACTGTGGGACCAACTGCAGCTTGAATTTCTGTCACAGACGCAGTACGATGCATTACAACCGCATGTCGAATACGGCGGTCTTCTTGAGGCAGTGCCACCCCTTGACCAATGGTCTCAACAATCATGCATAGTGGATACATTCCGGCCAAGTCTGTCTGCAATATCGCGGAAAGAAAATCCACCTTCTCGTAGCCCTATTACATGACCTCGTTCAAACTCGGTGTACTGTTGATAATGGCTTCATCGACTTCTTAAAGGTATTCTTGGCTAACATTAACTCAATACGTCGAATTTCACAGACAAATAACCTTCACGAATTTTACACGTATTTAAAGCAACCCTTATTTGCAAGTTCTGAGGGGCGCTACTAGCGCCACACTTAAGTGCTAAGTGCAAAATTTGAATCAATGTCATCTTTCCGATGTATAATTACGTCTATAAAATTTCGTTTTTCTTACACAAGTATTTCTTGGTGTTAGGATTTTTTTTACCGTCAGTGTATATAAGTAATAATTCACTTAGGTTTTCACTCGAGGGATTCTAATTCATAATGGTCTTGAGTTTTCCATGACTTCGCATGATAATTAATTTTTATTTAACTGCCTAACGGGAAATAACCACACCTTTATCTCTCCCAAAATTGAAAGGTTAGCGTTTTTAAAATCAGATGATGCAATCTTGCTTCACCCGCATATTCGGACCAATCAGAAGAGCTTTACCGGAAATCATGTGATTCTAACAGCTTCCGGTTAACCAAGACTATAAAAAGATGAGATCTCTGGAGAGAGCATTTAATGCTCCTGTGTGTTACTGTCATGTTCACGTCTTTTTTTGTTGTGTTTTTCGTCGCGATGCTTTACCTGTGTTAACTATATAAAACAAAATAAAATTTTAATATAGCAACATGTTTCCTCATCAATCCATTCAATGATTACAACAATAAAATTAATTAATTCTACCAACAAAATGACTTAGTTTAAAGGCAATACATCACACATATATTGGTGATTTATTAAATATAGTTAAATTCAAAGCAATTATAGTTGATAATGTAGTTAATGAATTTAAAAAGTGTGAAATCTGTATGATTCCTTTGTGAGAAGATTTGACTTCAATAGAAATGGAGCCGAAATTAAAGCGCAATCCAGTTTGTAGTACGATCTATGTTAGTCCTCCAATAGAAGATCAAATAGTGTTGGTATCATAAAGGTATCATAACTTTAAAGGAGGAAAGTTCTTGAATTATTATTTTTTGTCAATTAAAAATATTAATTTAGAATAACTCTATTAACTAAAATTTTCGACACAGTAACCTTTCTATAACATAATATTCAAGAAAAATACTTGACAATGATTAATTAATTAATATACCGTCTTATGCATTCTAAAAATAAAAGTGCCTTCAACTTTTATCAAAAGTGTCATCTTGCTCAGGTATCAGGGCAAGATGTCACTTTTACATTATTTTTTAAAAATAGTAAAATAATGTGTCGACTATATTGAAATAAAAATTTCTCCAACTAGACACAACACGATAGAAGGTCGTTCTTGTAATACATGCGAAGAAAATAATTTACTTCAAAAAATGAATTAATATAATAAAAGTCAACCGTTGTCATCATTAACTTGCTCTCTTCTCCCCTATATATGTAGATTATAGAGACTATTTGTGCAACAAAAAATTTTCATCGCATGACGGAAACAAGGAAAAAGAACCTATAGAAAAATATTTGTATAGATCGTATTATATAAAATAAAATAAGTTATTAATATGCATATATACATATGTATGCATATACTCGTATATACACACAAAGTAATAAAGAAAATTGTAATAATAAACAATGTTAATAAAATTGAAAGAATATTTAAAAGTGCCCAGGATATAACGTAGGAAGTTAATATATATATGTTTGTGTGTGCATAACAAAGCAAAATTTGTTGAAATATATTATAAACTTGAAAAAGTTGTTTTAGCGTCAAACAAATTAAGTATTTCATGTTTTATTCCAAAAGAAAATAAGTATTCTGAATATTATATTAGGTTGCAGCTAGGGTTTCTGATTTCCCTATTTTCACATTCCGGGAATTTCAGGGTAACCCGGGAAAGTAATAGTCAATCCCGAAATTCCCGAAAATACTTAAAAATATCGAAAAATTTAAAAATTAGTTACTTTTAATAGATATCAATACAAATTATATAAAATAAGGATATATATAAATTTCAAAATTTATGCTCTATTATATATTCAGGTAAACAGACAAAAAATGTAAAATATATTAATTATTTCTTTTTAAGGTGTGATTTGAGAAAACATAAGCAATCTATGCTTTGTCACTCAGCATAGTTTTTAGCTTTGTTATGAATAACCTTGCAGCAAAAAATGCTCTCTCAGTTTCGGAGTCTGTCTGAGGATCAATTTTAAATTATTCTTTAACCAATCTTGAATCAATTATTTTTCTAATGTTGCCACTAAGAGATAAACACTAATAAATGCTTAAATTTTTTTTACTGCTGGAGTAACGATTATGTACTTTAAAAATATTCATTCTTGCATTTAAGAGATTGTATTTGTGTAACTGATTTCATTTTTATGAAATGGCTATATTTTTTACATAAAAATAACTAAACATTAATGTAAGAATCTCACACAAAAGTTTGGTTATACGCTGCTGTTTGTAAAAAATGAAACACCATGAAGGAATCATCAGAACTAAAAGAACTTTGCGGCAAATATCAAGTACAGGATGTTGCGTAAAATAGTAAAGTTGCAGAGCCACCGCGAATGCGTGGCGTACGCAGCGCCTTCTGAGTTGATGCTGAAAGCATATAAATAGAGGGGTGTAGCGGGACGTTGAAAATAGTTAATGATTATTTGTTAGTGGTGAACGTTTAGTGAGACCTAAGTCTACCTCCACGATGAAATAAGGAAAAATTCCAACATTTTACTGAGTTTGAATGGTGGAGGATTATCGGCTTTCGAGAAGGAGGATTTTCCTATCGCGCAATAGGAGCTCTTGTGCAGCGGAACAGTTTCACAATGATGTGAGCTTGGAAGTAGTGGACCGACGAGCACCGAACAACTAAAAAAACTGGCAGTAGACGACGGAAGGTGACGTCAGCGCGTGACGATCGACACCTGCTCCACATGGCGGTGAATGATCGTACAGCTTCCTACAGGCACGTTGGCAGCACGTTGGTCTACTGCTACAGGTGTACTAATGTCGGCTTCGTCAATCGTCGATGTCTGCGGCACCGTGGATAGCGTGCAAGGATGCCGTTATACAGGATCCTCCTCACGGTGAACCATCGATGGCTGCATCTGCAATGGGCTCATGAGCACAGTGCCTGGCAAGCTGAATGGCACCAAGTTGTCTTTTCAGATGAATCACGTTCAATTTGTGGGACCGTGATGGCCGCATTCGCGTTAGACGCTCTGCCGGTGAACGCCGAATTCCAGATTACGTTATCGAATGACATAGAGGCCTAACACCCGGAGTTATGGTTTGGGGTGCAATTTCGAATCATGGATGATCCCATTTGCTACGAATTGAGGGTAATCTCAATAGCAACAGGTACGTCTAGGAAGTGCTACAACCCGAAGTCATTCCCTTCCTTCAAGGCATCTCCGGAGCTATCTTTCAGCAGGATGATGCACGCTCACATGTTGCAAAGACTGTTTGAGACTTCCGTTCAGCGCAACACATGCAACTTCTTCCTTGCCCTGCTTATTCACCGGATATATCGCCTATTGAGCACGAGTGGGATTTGGTTGGTCAGAGTCTCGCTCGTGATCCGCGTCCTGCAGCTTCAAAAGACGAACTTTTGCTGCGCATACAAGCAATATGGAATTCTCTTCTATAAGAAGACATTCAAAATCTGTTTGACTCCATGTCACGTGGTATGGCAGCACCTTTTGCAGCGCGTGGGGGCTACACCAAATTCTGATTTCGGACACTTAATATTGCTCTTTTTCGGTTTGAAAGTTTCGTCCTTTATTTGTACTTATACAAGTCGTTTGTGCACTAAATTTCATTTAATTCTGATGATTCCTTCATGGTGTTGCATTTTTTACAAACAGCAGTTTATAAAAAAAGAAAAGTTATGAGAAATTATTTAAAAATTTTCTTCCCCAAACAGCTTGGTGTTCATTCCCTTCCTCAAACTTCTGCTTCAATTAAATATATTACTATGAAAGTATCGGAAAACTTACATTATCAACGTAAATCAAGATATCAGAACTTCATAAAAGTTGTGGTGCTGCTAGACTATGAAATGATGTCTGTTTAAAAACTAAATACTTTTAAATAACGAAACGATGTTCCGCAGACAGATAGGAATTGATCAGGGTATATTGTTTCATGTTCATGTTTCTATAACAAGCTGAAAAAATTCTCACCGACCCTACGTGGGTGTTAGTGCGTCTCTTATAACACTCTTACCACACTGTTGAGGACTCAAATGGACATTTCTCCTTCCAAGGAATTCAGGGTGAACGATCGCAAATGGCATCAGTGCGGTCAGCTAAAATTTATATTGGAGGTCGAAATCCCCAGTCAAGTCAAAACTAGTTACCTAGGATTAATTCATCCCGAGTCGTTCCCGGAAATACAAAAAGCAGGAAAATCTTATGATTTCCCGGGATCCCGGGAAAGAAACCCTAGTCGCAGCGTCGTGAGCCCTCAAAATTATTTCATTTCTTAGCAGCTAGAGAGAACACATAGTTTATGGCTAAAAAGCATTTTATTTCGAATTAATTAAAAAAAAATTATTTATTATTAATTATTTTAATCTTTAGAGTCTTTCCCTGCAGAAAAGTTCAAGTCCGGTTCAATGATCGCAGATCTTCAGGTGATCGTCTCCCGGGTGCGGCTGCCTCCGTTACCCCTTCGCTGGTATCGCCCAAGATCAATCACTGGAGCGGCTGCACCACAGAGTCCGCCATGAAGAGATCATTCCAGTTTCTTTCTCTTGATCCCTTCTCTGCGGCTGCCCTCGCAACCTCTTTCGTGTGTGATCCAAGAAGAAAAAAAGCTCGATTTCCAAGATCCTCATCACCTTCCAAACCAACCCTTTAAACTCCTGAGCCGACCTCCATCCCTTCCCCAATAATTTCTGATTGGCTGAAGTCGCAAGTCTTTCCATGGCATCCTTCGTCTTGGTCCCAATTCTATTGGTTCTTTGAGACAATAGGCCGTCGCGACTGAGATTAACTACATCACCGTACCTTGTATACCATATGGAGTGTCTATAAATCGACCTGTCTCTTTGACACTTGAAATATCCTTCTGAGTTTGTCTTCCTCACAAGAAGCGGATATTCTTGCCATTCAAATGCCCGCATTTGCGAAGGAACGAAATAATGTATAACTAGTCCAAAAGGAGTGTCCCGACTATAAATTGATGTGACTGAAAGCGACCTGGGTTTTGGAGAAGGAAGAGACGTGTTTACATCAAATCCATTTTCAAAATTGGCTCAACATCTGTTTTGCCCCCAGGCGTGAGGGAAGAATGCGTGGTCCCTTTATGAAGAATGCAATGAACAATCTGGCTATTCTGCTCAACCCCGTGCATCAAAATTGACAAGTATTGTCGAACAGTGTTCGTCTAATGAGGCGAAGGTACAAGACAATAATAGTTTTCTATGTATTTATGCGCTATTTATGTTATACAAAGTATTATTAATTATTTAGTACATATTTGGTAATACCTAAGTATTCCATAAAACTGCTATAAAATCCCGTATTGTTACTAATGGCTTTAAAACTATATTAATAAATATGAAAAATGTTATAATTTATGCTATCGGCTACTATAAATAACCCAAGTAATACAGCTACTGAGTTTAAAAATGTAAGGATATTATTATTTATATATGAAAATTAAAAATTATATAATTTTATTTAAAGCTTTGATTTTGAAGATTTCTTAAACTCAATGAGTATTGAAGATATGATTATAAAGTACTTTTAAAAATTTACGTAAAATTTATTTCTTTACTGATTTTGTATTAACCTTTTGTGTCTCCCCTGCACGGAATAACTAAGCTCTCTAATTAGTCAAACCGTTGACTTGCTTTATAAATGAATAAAAATACATTTACAATTTACTTTGAACTATCCTTTGTAATTATATAGATGGTAACAAAATATAGTCCGATTAATTTTCTTCTTCTTTTTTTGCAATAACTTAAATTTTGCTTAACTCTGGTCTTTATAAATCCCTGAATTTGCAACAGATTTTGCATATACCGTATTTACTCGAATCTAAGCCGCACTTTTTGTCCAGTGTTAATGCTACTGAAAATCGAGTGCGGCTTAGAATCGAAAGCAAAACATTGATTGGATGTAATTGAGTTTCCGTCTCTTTTTTAAAAAAAATGTTATCATTCATTCTGTCCTCTTTGATTGATTACTTATCCCATTCCGGAATTTATCTCCAATATTAAGTCTATCCTAAACATCGTTGTCTGCTCGTATTCAGGACATTTTTTTTATATACGCTTTCTTTTAACCCGTTCAGGATCATGATCACATGTATGCCATCACTTCAGGGTACACGGTATCGAATGTGAGATTGCGTTTTCCCCATGCTGAGGCCCGTGATCACACCGGTGTAGTCTGAATTCGGAACGTATGGAATTTAGAATGATTATAAACTATAAATTTCAGTATGTTTTTTTACAGCAATGATTTTATGTGAATTTTTTAAATGGAGTTAGGCTTAAAAGGAAAAACTGCCTGATCCTGAAGGGGTTAATCACCTAAACATAAAAGATATAAAAAAATATCAAGACGAGTTCACTATGACACAAGTATGAAAAGGGAGGCAATTCTATACGCAGAAAAAAACGGAAACAAAGCAGCCGTCACTGAAAATTTGACACGGATGAAACAAATATACGTCGAAGGCGTAGACAAAATGATATAATTTTTGCTTGCAAATGTTCAACAATCTAAAATATATAATCCTTTTACACATTCTTCTATAATACATTATTTTTAAAAAAAATGTTGCATAACAAATGCATTGGATAGCACGCAAAAATGATACCTTGTGGGAAAATGACGATGCCTGCACCAATTCCGAAGTCAGCTGTGACAATGGGAATGACACAAATCTTTTTCGAAGCATGATACTGACGTTTAGAGTAATTATAGGTTCATAATATGTATTTGAAAGAATTTTTAATACTGGTAAAATAAATACATTATTTTCTTATTATTTCTAGCCTAACTTTTAAAAAAATATTTCTTAAGTATTGGTTCTTGATGAACCTTTTACACAATTAATTTTTCTCACAAACGTATTGAGAATCGGGGGTGCGGCTTAGAATTGATGGCAACATTTTTTCACAAAAACATTTTGAGAACTTAGGGTTCGACTTAGAATCGATAGCGGCTTAGATTCGAGTAAATACGGTAATTTTTCTTAAACTTAAAAAATTTCTATGCTATTTTGTTGGCTATACTCAAAAACCAGCGGTTCTTAAACTTTCAATCACCGTAGCCCTCCCTTATGTATCAGTTGGACATCACAGACTCCCAAGATTTTGAGCACCCTTCCCCGACTTAATATTATTGATCGAAATACATGTTCTAATAGCCGCCCATTCGGTATAGTGGTTAGTGACGCTGACTGCTGTGCCGTAGGGCCTGGGTTCGAATCCCGGAAAAGGCACGGATGTTTGTAAATGTATAGTGCCTTAGCGGCATAGGAGTACTATAAATACCCGTCGAGCCACAAGCCCTCTCGTAACGTTGGTGGAAGGCCTCTGACCACCCCAGGATGTCCTCCCTCAAAATTGGGGATGGGAATGGCCTAAATCGGGCTGTCACCCACATGGTGCTTAACGCTACGGCTAACGACAGGCGTCACTTAGCTCTTTGCAATGATAAATTTCGTGGGCCTTGATATGGTCTTTGCCGATCAGGCGGCATTAGTAACAACAACAACAACACATGTTCTAGCGGAGTTTTTTCATTGGGGCGTGAGTGAGTGAATATTGTTCAACTGTTCAGCTACACGAGGGCTTTTGGGACGGTCCGCGTAATTTTGAACCATGGTCAAGTGACGCAGACGACACCTGAGCTGGCACCCCCCTCTCCTAACTACCGCACCACACCAATGGGAGGACGTTTGAGCTCTCGACAGATTTTACGTGCATCGTTTCCCTACACGGCGGGTCTTCAGTGGTACTGGAATCGAACTCATGACATGCTAGCCACGATCCGATGCCTAGACCACTTGGCTACCGTGGCCACATTTTCATTGGGGCAATTTAGTGGTATAGTCCAGGAGGGCTCATCTTTTAATTTTTCCATAAGGCCTTCCAGAAGAGTCTGAATCTTAACATTACATGACAGACTCCGTGGACCCTCTAGAAAAAGCTCTGGGGACCACCAGGGGTCCACGGACCGCAGTTTATGAAAATCACTGCTGCTTTAAACTATTTATTCTATATTAATTTTAATATTTTACAGGTAAAGTCCATGTGCAATCATCGAATAAAGTTGGATGTTATATCACCCACAGAATCAAAATAGTACATTCAACGCTCACAAAAATTTACCTGTGTACTCTTTTGGGCTTAAATAGATTGCCTATCACTGTTTTTTTTTTTTTTTTTGAAATTCTAACTTTTAAGAGCAAACAGTAAACACAAGAGGTTATAATTATAAACGGATTACAACTATAAACAGATTATATTTTTCAGATAAAAACCCTTAGCAACTATTTAGTCAATCTCTGAAAAAGATTTTCAACGAACATACCAATCGAAGATACATCTTATTCTTTAAGTCATTACCATTTATAATTTAATAGTTTTCGTTAAATATAAGGAATTTGAACCTAGTTTTTTTATATATCATCCATATTATTTGTAATTTCTAAAAGTTTTTGTAACCAAAATAAAACAGAATTTTACGACATTGAATTACAAATAGAAGATAAGGGATAAAACAGCAAAATTTAAAAAAAAAGAAGCATTCCCTATTCACATTATTAAAGCTCCTTTTGGAATAGTAATATACGTATATCAATTTATAGAAATATAATTCTAAATTATTTCAACGTATTGATTATTCAATTATTAACAGATCAATTTAAAAATAATAGTATAATAATTGAAAAAAAAATGCTTTGTATGTTATTTATAGAACACAATGAACTTTTTAACTTTTCGAAAGCTCACAGATATATTATAAGAATAATAATCATTCTGAAAATAAAACCCAAAAACATATTCAGCTTCTTTTCCTGAAAATGTAGTGCAAGTTCATAAAATAATTGTTTTTTGAAAAATGTTATTATTTTTAACTACTGTGTGCCATGTATACTAACTACCATTACCACAAAATCTTATGGATTTTTATGATGGACTGTAGTGAGAGCGGTGTAGTGGATAGTTTGATAATTAAGATAAAACTAAATTGAAGCAATATTATTATTAAGATAAGAGGAAGAAGTCAGATAAAACTAACTTCAGATGTGAAATTTCATTAGGCTTTAGCTAAATTAATTTTTTTTCTTGTTTAATCAGTTTTTAGAAAAATCAGATTTTATTTTCAGAATAATAATGAACCTTTACGGATAGAAGTTGTAGAGTCTATAAAAACTCGCAATAGCAGTTAAAAGTTAATTACATTTACATATACTCTAGCACTAAAACATAAAGAGTAACATAATTAACATAAACATAATTTTTAAATTATAAAGTATTTTTAATTTTCACGTTTAAAACATAATCTTTAATAAAATTTAATCAACAGATTTAAATTAATTTTATTTTGATGCTTATGCAAATCTGCTCCTTTTTGACATTAGTTTCAAATGCATCTTACAAATCCCATTGAATTGAGTGTTTCTTTCTTTCAGCTCGTATTAAAATTTTCGCTGATTCTTCTTTTTTTGTTTCTTTTTTTATTCTGGGAAGAAATTCATATTTCTGTCCTAATGATATAGAGAACAAAAAAGGATATGTCACCTTAAAACATACTTAAATTTACACGTAAATCCTAAACCTGAACTTGCTGATTTAAATACCGGGTTCCATGTCGTAATTTGCTTTCTCAATTCGAAGATTTTTTTATATTTTGGAATAATGAATTTTTTAAAAATTCATTTGTTTTACTAGGTTTAGTATTTTATTTATAATTAAGCTGTATTAAACATTCATAAACAAGATCTTCAAAAAGTATCCGACCTTGAATTTTCCTGTGCTCAGTAGAGACCCTAAAGTGGCGCCACTGTGCGCAGCTGGAGGCGAAAGCTTAATGCACATGCTTGAATTTTTTCCCTTCGTTCCAGTGTACCAGTCGTTTCGTACAGACGAGTAAGGTACTGTAAAATGTGTTCTTCGGATATTTATTTCTATAAAGATGACTGAACGAATTGTGCAAAGGTACTGCATCAATTTTTTTGTCAAAATTTTGGTGATTTTGTCAAAGATTTGTTGAAAAATCTTTAAGTGAAACAATTCATAAGATTCAGCGTTTGGAGACGATGCTATGGGGTCACACAAATTAAGGAGAGTTTTAACAGATTCAAAGTGGTTAACAGTCGGTAGAGGGTGACTAGTGGTCTGAGAGGCCACAACATTCTCTGTTTGTGAAAAATATTTCTATAGTAATTTTTTTTTATGTACAGCTAAGACTTTTGTACACAGTTTGAATTAGGATTTTTGAAAATTCACATTCTTTTCAGAGCTACTATCAATTAAAGTAGTAATTGGTGTTAATTTACAAATTTTATTTTTATTGAAATATGAATACTGTTAAATATATATTTCAAAAATTCTGGTTCAGGTTCTGTTTCGAAGTCTTAGCTACATATAAGCAAAATATTTTTGTAGAAGTATTTTTCATAAAAGCAGAATGTTTTGAAAATATGTAATTTTATCTCCCTTTTCTGCCAAAATATTGCATTTAAATAATTTTCTTACTGTTTTTTTTCAATGGGGCTGCGTATTGGTATTTTTTTACCTTTGCAGACCTAGTTCATTCCCCAGAAGCTATTACCATTTTTTAGTGCTGCCCCGTTTAGGCGACACCAATTGCCGCAAGTAATTTTGACGCCCAGTTCCCTCCCCAGATAGAAGCACCTGAGCTCTGACGATGCGAAATTGAACTTAGGAATTTAATTTTGCCGAGAGCACCCAAACCAAACGGGTACTTCAAGGGATTTTCTTACATGCCGCATAATCATACGACATGGCCGCTGTCTTTCTGCATCATGAAAATCCACTGACTTGGGCCTGGGTCGAACCTGCAACATAGGGTGCAGAAGGCCAGTGACAAACCAACTACACCACCCAGTTGATTCTTTTACTGTGATACTATGCTTAAAACAATTTTATATGTATGTTTTAATTCAAGTGACAGTAAATACCCCCCAAAATGTATTCGTTCATGCTCTTTTTCAAAACCATGGTTCTGAACTCAGTCGGATATCTTAAGCTGACCTAAACACGTGGATAAATTGAAAATTATATTCAACAAAGCCCCTGTTTCTTATATACTAAGATTGTTCAAATCAAAAAGTCAGAATTATTTAATTTGTACCATAAAAGTAGGGCGTAAGGGAAATAAGATTCTAATTCAAATCCTATACTCACATCCACGTCAATACCAGTCTGTGGGAACATTTTTAAAGGAGGTTCGGCTGCAGGAACGTAGCGAAAGAATTCTCCTTCATTCTTGTACCACTTCACGGCGTACAGGGTCTCATTCCCCAATTCGTAGGCACACCGAAGAAGGACACTATCTCCTGTCACTACAGGAGTGGGCACGTGAAAGGCGTTGATCCGGAGGGGAACGGGAAGCATGCAGTCTAAAAAAAAGGAAATATTTTTATTAGTTTTCTATTAGAAAATATATTTTGTTGGTTATTAAGAGAAATCACAGCTTTTATGAAAACTAGGGGGTGGAGGAGTAACCTCTGTCCGTCTAACTGCAGACCAACCCCCATGGTACAAATTATACAACTGTTCATAAAATTGTAAAACTGTATTAAATTATGAGGGTTGGAACTTTAATAGTGGCAACAATTTATTTACATTGAATACAAAAGTGATTCATGTCACCATGTTAAACAGAGCTTCAATGTAGTCACTAGCATTGTGTATAACCCGTTTCCAACGATGAGGAAATCGCAGAACACCTTTAGAGAAGCGCATGTTTTCTTGATAGTTAGAATGGACTGGTCTACTGCCTGAAGAATTTCTGGAACAGTTTTGAAGTGAATGTCATGAAGTGGTTCCTTCATCTTAGGAATTAAACCCCAAGGACTTAAATCTGGGGGTTGATCACTGTCCATTAGTGCGCCAAAATAATGTACTTCTGCTTTGATGATACTAGGACGACCTGACAGATGCTTGTCTGCCACATTTCGGAGTCCTTCATTAAAGGCTATTACACATTTTGCTACAGTTCTGTAAGGCAATGAAGATTTCCCGAAAGCCTCTTGAAGCCTTAGACGGCACTTTCATGCTGTATGACCTCTGGTACATTCAATTTTTATTCAACTTTGTTGTTCTTGTTAACATCCTGACATCACTTACTTTAGACCGCAAGCTAATGCAAGGATTAGTTCTTCCAGTCACTCCGAATGCGCGTGACGTAGGAAGGATGAGTTTTTTTGCTGAGAGAGAAGGTAGGTGTGTAGCTCACATGTGGTATACACGACATTCTTTGATTTTGTTGTGTAGCGTTTTTACAGCAGTATTGCCACTATTAAAGTTCCAATCCTGGTAGTTCTATTTCATTTGTACAATTTTCAGCAGCAAAATTGAACCTTATTGCCAATTTGTAATCGTAGTATTTAACAAGACTTAGGGACTTTTTATTATTGTTCTCGTGTGTGAGATAAATAAGTAAATTTTATTATATCATCACGAAAAACTTTTTTCATGTATAGAGAGAGATATAAGATGTGTTGTGTCTATGTTCTCAGTCAGTTCTGGTAATTGAAATATCAATGTGTATATGCAAAAGTAAAATATTATCTGCTCTTTTATAGCAACATACATTTAGGTTTTGTTACGTATTATTCGAACATATATTCGCAAACATAAAGTAACTATGACTCTGATGACATGAAAGGAAATTTACCTTAATCAAGTTATTTTCGTAACTGCAGTGATAAAATTGTCATTTTCTTAGTTGAGGGCACCAAATAGAAGCTGAGAAAAATAACCCAATGTTGCTGATTTCTGATCGGAAGATTTACTAGGGATGAGATTTATAATTAAATTTCAATGCAATATGAACATAGTACGTTACATGAGTGTGGGAGAGTAAACTCTGATGGCGGGTGAGTGAGTGAGTGAACATTAATGTCGCACTGTTCAGCTACAAGAGGGCTTTTGGCGACGGACTTCGTAATTTTGAACCATGGTCAAGTGACGAGGACGACACCTAAGCTGGCACCCCTTTTCCTAACTACCACACTGATGAGAGGAGGTTTGAGCTCTCGACAGATTTAAAGTGCATCACTCCCTTACACGGTGGGTCTTTAGTGGTACTGGGCTCTAACTCGTGACATGCCATCCGCGATCCGATACCTTGACTACTCGGCTACCGCGGCCACCAAGTCTGATGGCGGAATGACCAAATTTGTACAATACGCGAGAAATTTCAGGTAAGAGGATCATAAGGTTAAAAATACTCAAATTAGGAGCAATATGATCAAAACAGCCTCCATCATTAAGAAAGTATAGAAAACGAGCGATATATTGATAAAAAAGACGAGATATTATACTGCATACCATCCTTCTATAAAAGTTGAATCTTTGTTCTTGGTATGGTGTATTACAATGTTAGGGTGACCAAGTGTGTATTAATGCCGCAAAATGCAAACGGTCTCGAGAGAGAGAGAGAGAGAGAGATAAGCCAAAATTATCGTTTTTCCAAAGGTTGTATTGTTTGAGATTTATGCACGTTAAATCTGTCTCGACTTATGGTAGAAAAGTGTAATTAAAGAGTGGGATGCCAGCTTTTTTGTCAATCTCGTCATTCGAATGTGGTAAAAACGATGCCTGTGTTAAGTGGAGCGTTTAGTCAGGCAGAAATAAGCAGTCCCAAAACATTCAACAAGCAAGCAAAAGAATCACATCATCATGGAAGAAGACGTGTGATCAAGACATTTCTTGAGGTACAACATAAATTTAATTCTATTTTTTAAATATTATTTCAAGACATTAATAAATATACTTACTAATTAGAGTAGTGAAGCACGAGAGAGATAAAATGAGATTCGCTAGGACGTATTCCATGCGATGATAGCTTCCGATCATTGTTCATCCAGGAAACTCGTCCATTGAAGACATTGAATGGTATCAAATTTATTCATGTGTATTACATCTCCATCTGAAAAAAAAATTACAAAATTATGCACGTGAATAAGTTGCAGAACTACTTGTAACTTATTAAATTTTATGATGATAATATATATTATTTTTTTTAATCTTACGGGGTATCGCAACCATGCTAACTTTCAAGATAATTCACCAAATTGGCAACCATGTTCTTTGTTTCATAATTCTCCGCTTGCCACCATTTTAAGACTAATCGTTCGTTGATATGTGTGTGTGTGGCAAGCTCGAATTCTTAATTGTGAATATCTGAGACTTACCGCGAACTTTTAAATAATAAAATTTAATAATAAAATAAAGAGTAAGAATATAATTATACATTATTATTATACAAAATGATAATATAAAATTAAGAATAATAATAAAATAAAGTTAAAAAAATTAAAGTCAGTTATTCTTTCTCCTTTACTGATTATTATTTATGTATAACTTATTATTTTTCACACAGTATTTTTCGACAAAGCGCTCCATGTTCCCTTCAGAGTTCCGTTTTAAAAATTCGTGCAGTTTTATTCAATCTCACCAATATGCGATAGAACGTAAGTACCATCAGGATCGCCAAAAGGGTTGCGATAATACGTTACTACCATGGTCGCCAAAAAGGTTGCGATAATACCTAAGTACCACCCCGGCTGCCCAAAAGTGCGATAATACCTAAGTAGTACAAAGGTCGCCAAAATTGTTGCTGTTGTACGTAAGTATCACCATGGTCGCCAAAATGGTTGCGATAGTACGTACGTACTGCCAGGGTCACCAATATGATTGCAATAATGTGTAAGTACCGAGTTTTCTAATAAGTTAACTTACTACAAAGAAAATCATGTTAAAAAAATGTTTTTTTTTTTTCAAAAAATAAATTATGAAGGTTAGGCTGATAATTTTAGATAAATTGTAGCTGGATCAAGAACTAATCGATTTCAGATTTAATTGCGCGGATTTTATCCGCACAGATAAAAGTCGATTATCAATAAAAGATAAGGGTAAGAGAATGCGAAAGTCATGTCAAAAAGACAACGATAGTTATACGTGGTTCAATGATCTTGTCGCCGTCTACTAATGTTTGTTTTTCCTGTTCCACATCTGTTTTGTTTCCTCTTTCAAATCTGCTTAAGGTAACTTAAATCCTTGCAAAGAGAATACATCTTAACAATCTTTAGTAAATACAACATTCGAATGTTCATCTCTGTCGGATAAAAAGCAATTTCATGTTAGGTGCTAAGAAAATAATAGGTTTTTGTGTTTATTGAGATAGTTTTTCCTTTAAAAAATATTCGTGGAAGCAATGTAGCAAAGTTAAATAAATTTGTAAAAGCTTGAGATCAGTTCCATACTGAATATGGATGACAAATAAAATATCTAGCTTTTATTTTCAGATTTGTAGTTGTTATAGGTGCTTTTTTTGTTGAATTTCTGTTTCATTTCGAATCGAAATATTTTTGTTTTAATGAGATTTAGTTAAAAGAAATATAGGAGTAGAAATGTGTGTGTGCACAATCTTTCGAAAAAAACTTTAAAGAAGAATTTTTATATAATTGAGAAAAACCATCAATAATATTGGATTAGAATTCTTGGATATTAATCATACATAGAAACAATTATTTTTATACTATAAAAGACATTTTAAAGTAGTGAATCAATTGTATCACAGACTAAATTATTCTATAGAATCACAAGTTTATCTATTCATAAAGAATTAAATTTGCTTTAACCATAATTCGAAATAACTTTAATGTATTTAAATAATTTAAATATATTTAAATAAAATATAAATTTTCTAATAAATTATTTGAGTTATATAAATATATTCACACATTTGTCCATTTTCTTCATTGAACTTATTTACTTAAATGTGTATTGTATACTGAACACTTAAATTCCAAAAATATAACTCGATATTCAAATGGTAATGTGCATTTAGACAAAAATCTGCACTTATACTGCTATAAAAATTTATTTTAAAGATTTACATTTCATTATAAAATACCGAACTTCATCGGTATATTATTAAGAAAATTGAGAAAACAATGGCAAGTTATCAAATTTTAAGTGAGTTTGAACGTGATGTTATAATCGGGGCACGAGAGATGGGGCATAGCATCTCCGAGGTAGAGATGTAATTTGGATTTTCACGTACGACCATTTCACGAGTGTACCGTGAATATCGAGAATCCGGTAAAACATCAAATCTACGACATCGCTGCGGCCGGAAAAAGATCACGCAAGAACGGGACCACCGACGACTGACGAGAATCTTTAAGTGGGACAGACATGCAACCCTTCCGAAAATTACTGCAGATTTTAATTCTAGGCCATCAACAAGTGTCACTGTGCCAGCCATTCAACGAAACATCATCAGTATGGGCTTTCGGAGCCGAAGGCCCTCCCGTGTACCCTGGTTGACTGCACGACACAAAACTTTAAGCCTCGCTTGGGCCCGTCAACACCGACACTGGATTGTTGATGACTGGAAACATGTTGTCTGGTATGACGAAGCTCGTTTCCAATTGAATCGAGCTGATGGACGTGTACGGGTATGGAGACAACCTCAGGTATCGATGGACCCTACATGTCAACAGGGGACTGTTCAAGCTGGTGGAGGCTCTGTGTTGGTATGGGGCGTGTGCAGTTGGCGTGATATGGGACCCCTAATACGTTTAGATACGACTCTGAAGGGTGACAGGTTCGTAAGAATCCTGTCTGATCCCCTGCACCCATTCAAGTCCATTGGAAATTCAGACAGATTTGGGGAATTTCAGCAGGACAATGTGACACTCCACATGTCCAAAATTGCTACAGAGTGGCCCCAGGAGCACTCTTCTGAATTTGACACTTCAGCTGGCCACCTAAATCCCCAGACATGAACATTATTGAATATATCTGGGATGCCCTGCAACGTGCTGTTCAGAAGAGATCTCCACACCCTCTTACTTCTACCGATTTATGGACAGACCTGCAGGATTCATGGTATCAATTACCTCCAGCACTACTTCAGACATTAATCGAATCCATGCCACGTCGTGTTGCGGCACTTCTGCGTGCTCGTGGGGGCCCTACACGATGTTAGGTAGGTGTACCAGTTTTTTGGCTCTTCAGCGTATATATATATATGTGTGTGTGTGTGTGTGCGTGTGTGTATATATATGTACGTGAAATAATCTGTTATTGATAAATTCTACAGTAAGATATCAATTCTCTTATGATATATCGAAGTACAGTAGTCACTCGATAATCCGGCAGTCCGGATTACTCGGCCACATCCTTGCAAGCCAAAAAAAAATTATTGCTTCTGTCACACTTAATATAATAATAATAATAATAAATGCCGGAAAATATGATGAAGAGTTAACATTTAGAACACCATATACTAAGGGTGTCGAACTCGCGGCCCACGTCAACATTTTTGCGACCCGGTCAATATACCAACACACAATAAATGTTATAAAAAAAAAAAAACTCTCCCGAGATAGGAAAGATAGTAGCACAAAAAAGATGTCAAGTGTCAGGACGTAAATATTCAATTTATTCTTGTCCTTTTATATACGTTTTTTGTAACGTATTATTCGAAATAAACCTACGTTTCTAGGAATATTGATTAATTTTGTGACCCACCTGAAGTTAAACCTTGTTGGTTTGGCCCAAGTTTTTCACCCTTGCCTTACACACTCCGAAATATCACATAGAGATGAACCAAGGGCTGTCGAAACAGCTCTTCAGTGTTTTGAACAAGAAGGTGCGTCGGTGATGGACGTACTGTTTCTTCGTCACCTTCGTGAGGAAGCAACAAAATGCAGAGGGAAGTACGCGGAAGACAATATGGCATTACACATTTCTCTTTAAAAAATGTAGCCAATTTTTGCAAAGTCAACTATTTAATATTCATTATAGACAACTTTATGCCTTTATAAAGTATTTTTCTGAGATGTGTCTGATCAGGTAAATTACTTTATAGTATGTATTTATTTTCATTTTCATGTAGTAAATGCTCAATGCCTTCATAAAGTGAGTACTTTTCCTTTGTTTAAGGATATTTGGGCAATTTGTTTTTTGTTGCATTCTCAAACAAACAATAGGAAACACTCGTACTTATTCTTTTGTAACCCCATTCCCGATAATTCGGCATCAGACTAGAAAACAAACAAAAATAGCAAAATTAAAAAAACACCGCAAAAATTAAATGGTACAGGATTTGCAAATAAGAGCAACATTGGTTAAAACAGGATAATCACAACGCTACACTGGCTATAATAATAAGTGGTGTAGTCATCTAGTAGTACGAGTATTACAACGAGTCCTCGTACTGTTAATGAGGGTGTACCACAAGCTTAGCGTTTGTGGAGGCATCTCCCGTTCTTTTAAAGAGACTGGTGAATTGCTTTGATAAGTGAATGGTCATGGTTACGAACTCATGGTCGACGAGTTATAATTTCGAATCGTTGCCACTGAAGAGCTACCGTGTAGAGGGGATAATGCCCATTAAATCATTCGTGGCTCAAAGTTCTCACGTTGGTGTGGAGTGGAAGTTTGGAAAGGGGAGTGGCAGAGCAAGTGTCATTCTCATAACTTGATCAAATTCAGAATTTCGAGATCTGTTGCCAAAGCACTCACTCTGCTTTAGATTGTGACGTTAATAAAAAAATCAAAAATTCGATATATCTAAAGTATCCTGAACCTTTGAAGATTTCGGACCCTGATCTAACCCCTGAAGAGTCCGGAGAGGAAGTTGACGCTTTGCAATGGCTCCTTCTGGAGAATCTTAAATGCCTTTTACAGGATTGAGGCCTGACGAACTCTCAACTCCCATTATAAGGTGAATATTTTCTTTCTCCAGATAATCAATTACAAGTGCAAGTTTGTGTGTGGTCAAGCTTCATGGTCTATAAAAACTACACACCGCTAGCTGCGAGGGCCCTTTATGCTCGTCTATCAGTGGTGTGCGTCCCCCTCAAGAAATAACGCAATCGAGCCTATATGTCACAGAGGGAAGAAGACCACTCTTGGACAGAAAAAGATTGAGTTCATGTCTTCAGTCTAGGGTCGAAATTCAGCACACAAAGCAATCCTCGATAAGTATTCATCCGGAGGGAACTCGGGGAACGTTATCTCACTGCAAACATCCAAGAAATCTTCCACTTTGGTGGTAACGGCATTCTCGTGTGAGGTAGAATCACGTTGAGCGTTCATGCACCACCGCTCTCCTTGCCTCAATGTGATTCTATGGGAATGAGATTTTAAAATCGTTTGTAGATTTTTCTGAGGAGCAATGGCGTAATGTACACCTTCGCAACCCACCCCTCCATTAAGGGAGGGGGAAAATCCTAGGGGACCCAAAGCCTGACTGACGCCAAGTACGTATTTGGGCTTGGGGCTCGAAACCTGACTTTGCAGGTGTGTAATCCCCCCCCATCTACCTTGAGATCCAGCTAAAGGTGTGGGAGGAAGTGAAGGATGATTCGACATGATAATTTCCATTTATTTTATTTAACATTTTAATCAACTCAAAAACAATTCAATGAATCACAATAAAAAGGATGTTTCCGATTAGTCAACAGAGGGAGGGGACGAGAGTTGCGTTTTTGGAAAATACATCTAATAAATTAGTCACTTTGTAATAATCAATTTTCTATCTTAAGGCAATATGGTGCCATCTTCACATTTTTTTTATTTTTAATATTTGATATTTGGTTTCAATTGTATTTTATAAAGGTTACTATTTAATAAGAATTCCATACAACAAATTTTAAATTTGTTGCAAAATGTTGGTAAAATCTAAATTATTTGAACTTTTTAAAACATTTTTTAAATTCCTAAGGCTTTTTTTAAATATGTCTCGTTTCGTTCAAATTTTTTTCCAAAGTACCTTATATTGTAATATACTACATAAAACTTTGCATGGTTTTTTTTCTGCTGCAGCTCTTTAATTTTTTATTAATTTTTTTTTAGTTAAACTTCCAAAAAATCTCAAAAAATTATTAATTTTGATTTTGAAATTTTTTGAAAAATACTATACATGTTAGAGCTAATTCCATGCACAGTTTTACAAAACATACATTTCAGAACCTGTATAAGCAATTTCAAACCCATACTTCAATTGTCAAAAAAACCTTAGGGTTTTGAATAACAGTATATGTACAAAAATTCACCGTGGAGAAATATGAGTTTGAAGTTTTCATTCCATGAATAGAATGACATAATATCCATCGAATAGTCTGGAACTTTTATGAAATGTTAATTAGCTTATTTAAAACTGCTTACCATAAGAAATTGCACAAATGTAGAACAATTAAACAGTATACAGCCATAATGAGTATATAGAAGAAAACGAATGAAAGATCAATATTTCATAAAACTTTATCTTAATAATTATAAAAATAAATAAATATACACACTTCAGAGCTAATTCCATGCTCAGAGCTAATGCACAACATGTACAAAAGATGTTTATGCCTTTACTTTTCATTTCCATGAATTTAAAAGCCTTCGCATGTTAAGTATTGTACACGAATGAAAGCAAAATCAAATAACAATTTATAAGTAAAATATATCAAAATTTAAGAACTGCATATGTGCAATTGCTGAAATAAATATCTTAAAATATTTTAATAATAAAAGTGTTGAATTTAACACACATGGTATATATATATATATATATATAACCAAAAACCAATATATAAAAATGGGAGAGTTTTTCTATTTTTGCGAATTAGATTTTTAATTACCTGAGTTATCAAAATGAGATTTAGTATTTGTGTTTTGGGAGAATCCGTTTTGAAGTTTTAATTTCATTCATAATAATATCATAAAAAGCACGCACAACTTTTAAATCTTGACCAAATCCCTTTCTCTTCAATAAACAATTCACAAGCTAGAATTTTTGCATGAATTGCACAATTCTTTCTTGAAATGATTTCTTACTGCATATATAATGTCAATCTCATTGACGCGCGGTAGAAAAATAATTAATTCATTTTTTTATCAGGCTCTTTTCTAGCAGATAATCTGAAATGTGGCGGTGGTAGTTGCTGTCCAGCATCAAATATTGCTCCATAACTTGATAAAAAATGCAGGTAAAGCTTTGACATTTTGCAGGCATATTTATAAAGATTCGAAGTACCAAATAAGCCAATAAAAAATTTCGTCAGGTTGATGATTTTTAGGGTACCATATCGCCTTAATATTGCTTTACACGGTAGATATTTAACTAATTGCCACTTAAACCTCTTTAATACTTTAAATATCAAACGTATTATAAAGGTGACAAATACCTGAACTGTAGGCAGTCTTCTTATCTATTAAGGCTTAATCTTTCAATTTCTTTATAAATATCACCTTCCTGTCTTTATTCTCTCACACAAACTTTCTAATCCTCTTCCGTATTTCTTCTTATACACTGCTGGCCACCGTAAATGCAACACCAAGAAAGACAAGAGATAGCACAACAAAATTTATTTTGTAGATAACATGTTGATAATTTAAATTTATAGACTTCTTTGAAGTGTGGTTCCTGCCAGAATCAGTAGCCAGAGTAGCCGCAATTGTTGGAGATCACCACTGTCACACGCCTCGGCATTGATTCAAAGAGACTTTGGATGTGTTCTTGGGGTACAGCAGACAAGCAGCTTCCACACGTTGCCAAAGTTGATCTGGTGAGGCAGCTGGGGGTGTAATCTAGGTCAATCGTTGAGCAACCATGGACCACATGTTTTCTATTGGTGAAAGATCCGGAGAGCGAGCCGGCAGGGAAGCAATTCAATCTGGAGATTGACGAAGAACCTTTGGACAATGCGTGCCACGTGTGGTCGCGCATTATTCTGTTGAAATATGGCTGTGGCCAAGCCCTGAAGGTAAGGAAAAACAACTGGCTCCAACACCTCGGAGATGTAGCGCTGGCTGTTTAAAGTACAGCAATGCGTACTAAGAGGAGTGCCAGAGTGATATCCAATACCACCCATACCATAATACCCGGTGCAGGGCCAGTGTTGCGGTGCATAACGCAGCTCTTCAGCATCCTCTCTCCACGGTGTCTCCAGACTCGAATTCGACCATCGTGGTGTTGCAGACAGATGCGTGATTCGTCAGTAAAGACAACTTAATTCCATTCTGCCACCCACGCCCTTCTTTCATCGCACCATTGGTGGCGGAGACGTCTGTGGCTCTGCGTCAAGGGTAGACCAAGCAATGGACGTCTTGCAGACAGACCACTCTGCTGTAAACGGCGTCGAATGGTACGCGCAGACACTGAATGATGCGTTACAGACTCAATGTGCTGTGCTATGGTTCGTGATGTGACTGAGCGATCCGTCACTGCCATGCGCACAATTTGCCTGTCCTCACGTGAAGTGGTGCACTGAGGTGGATGCGATCGACCACGTCGGTCCGTCGTACCTTCCTGCATCCAACGGTCACATATCCGCATTACAGTTGTTTGGTTTCGTCCAACACGGCTACCGATTTCCCTGAAAGATAATCCACAATCTCGGTAGGCCACTATCCTTCCTCTGTCGAACTCGGATACTTGATCAAAAGCTGATCGCTGTTTTCTACGAGACATAACTGATCGTTTTTTGAAAAAACACAAAAAAACACAATTGCCGAACTTGAAATCGTCGAAATCTTCAAGCCTTAAATAGCGCTTTGAGGTGGCGCCACAGGCGTGCGTGATGTGTGTCTGCGCTGAAATTCTAATCATTTGCATATCTCACCTTCGATAATGCATGTTGTAAATTTCATGTTATTTGCGTGCTTCCTTCAGAGTGTTGCATGCACGGTGGCCAGCAGTGTATATCACTTTGTCACCTTTGGTTAACTAACTTTCTAACTCTCTAGCCTAGCGAACCTGAACTATATATAATAAACTTAATTTGCATATCACGTCTTCTTCTTAAGAAAAGGTTGATATTTCTCATGATCCTAAAGATTTCCCCAGAAGGTTAGTGAAAGGACGCGTATAGATCCGTCACAGAGGGACTCTAATTTTCTCCGTTACGCCACTGCCGAGGAGCGTTATTCCAATTCGTTTTTATAAATGATTGCTACAAACTATACAAAGCTGCACTACTCTTCGATGATAATTTACAGCAGGGGGGGGGGGCAGCCTTTTCCAGGGTGCGGGCTACTTCTGATATTTTCAAGGATTTGCGGTCCACCCAGTGTCAATGGCGCACACAAAGGTGGGAGAGGGGTCCACGGGTACGGACCCTCCGTCTCATAACTCTTCATTTTCTTCTGATTCATTATAGCCCCATGTATATAGTATGTATAATGTAATTAATTATTTGGTATTAATAATTTTTTTATTTATTAATGTTAGTTATTTATTGAGTAATTTATATTTTTTGCTGTTTTTTGTTCCCGACAAACGAAAAAATCAAAAAACTGTGTTTGGCTGTACATTGGGGTATGATACGAGAATGATACACCTTCAACCCTTGACCCTCTTCCCTTCAAAAATTCTCGTGTACGCTACTGCCCGATGTCGTAGGTGTGATGAGGTAAGGAAAAGAGGTTATTATTATAACTTAATAATAAGTACGGAATATGTAATTACCAACAGAACTAAAATAAAAAAAAACAACACTTAAAACCGTGTTTAAAGTAAAAAATGCGATACAAACTTAATAATAATAGCCCCAAACACAATTATATCAAATGATACATTTATTATATATGAAAAAATTCAAAATACATTAAGGAAATAAAATATTTTTATCTAAAGTTAGTTTTCGTAGTTATAGTCAGTAGAAGGCTTAGTCTGTGTACTGTCAGCCAATCTTGAATTTTTCGTATATAATTATTAACTGGTAAAAGATTTAGGCGATCACCCCAAAATGTCTTTGCGGTCCACCGGTCGATCGCGATCGACGTAATGCCCACCCTGGATCTAGAGGAAGCGTATCGTTGGATTTCAGACCTATAGAGAAATGTTAGGATACTTTAGAAAGGGCCATTCACACCGTATTTTCCCTCCCAGGATTCTTCTGCCATTTAATTTGTCCCTTTTGGAAGAGTGGAGGTAGCTGCCACAATCACTGAGGAAGATCATATTAATAGAATGAAAACTCGTTGTGACTCTTGTAAACCTGTACGATATGATCACACCCATTATTAGTTTGGCCAGTTTAACATTGTGATGTATCCTGTTTGGGCCTATGTTACTCTCATTTTTTATAACGTCCATCACTTAATTCCTTGAGTGTTTTTGCTACTATTGCCAGTCTCACAGTCCAATATACATGTGCACCAAATTTCATTGCAATAAACTAATTTTTTTCGAGGTATCGCATTTTTACGCTGCTTATGACCTTAAATTAGGACTATAGTGTGTAATTCGGCCCGAGAAAGTTCTCTTTTGGTGTAGGAGTGAGGACGTTTTGGTGCTAGTTCAAAGGGTCCCTTTTGTAACTTGACCATAGCTTAGACTGTGAAGAGGTTATCATGAATAGTATTTGTATACTTATAGTACAGTGTGTTTACAAATTAGTTGGGCAATTTCGTAAGTTAACAACTTCCGAAATATTAACTGAATTAACCCGTTTAATGCCAGACTAGTAGTATTACATCCTAATTTTATTTATTTAGGGTGTTAGTTGTTATAATGTAAGAATTTGGGGATTGAAAAATCCTCATGCCATCCTAGAACCTCAGAAAGGGATAGTCACGAAGTAAACGTGTTTTGTGCAGTGAATTCTTCGAATATTTTCTTTCTATTTTTCTTCGCCTAAAAGACTGTCACGGAAATTATTTACTAGGACTTGTTACAGATTTTCCTAATGCCAAGCAACAAAGAAAAAATGACAAGAGTTTATATTTTTTAACAGGATGGCGCGCCTTGTTGCTCCCACAACAACGTTAAATCTTATTTCAATTCAGAGGTACCAGTTTGGACGGGTCGTGGAAGTGTTATTCAAAGATCATCACGATCACCAGATATTTCATTGCTAGATTTCAGTGTATGGAGTTTTGTAAAGGATTCAATGTACACTCCGCCATTTCTTACATTTATTCCTGAAGTAAAATCAAGAATCCACGCTGCAAATAATTTGAAACACGAAACAGGCTGAAAAATCTGTCGCAAGACTGATTCCTCGGTGGGACATTTGCAGAGTAAAGACAAAAAGCTAAATCGAACATTTGTGATTGTGGTAAACTTGGACTATTTCTCTATCTTGCAACACAATATGTATTTTTATTTTCTTCCTGTAAATTACATGTAATAAATCATTCTTCTTGTGCAACTGATTTGTAGACGCTCTGTATTTGTATAGCTAAAACAATGACATTAATTTACAGCCATCCAATATACAAAAAAAGCCTGAGATATTAAAAATTTAAAACCCCAGTGCTTCATAATAAGAGTACATTTTTTAGATAATCCTTTTTATTTTTGTGCTTTACAAAGTGATTGCTCCTGTATTTCTTAACGCATTATATTTTCTAACAAAAAAGTTTATAAAACACAATACATGCTGTATATTACCCTTTCTCCTTATTTATTTCAATTTTACATTCCTTATCCATTAGCAGATCATATCACCCCATAATACTATCAGTTGTTAAGAAGAAGGAGAAGAACCTCTAATATCGAAACCCATCATCTTCCATTATCAGCGCGAGTCAATACGAACCCTCGGTTCAAGTCAAACCTTTTTGAGAGTGCGTGCTGCCTTTAAGTGTAACTTTTTTCCCGAGTTATTTGCATATTTTAATGCTCCATATTGATTTTCGATTTCCTCAACCAAACTCTTGCAAAAATGGAATTTTCTGAGTTAGCCGACTTGACTTATCTGCCTGTTAGATTGCTGTTTAAGTTGGTCTTTCAGTTAGGCGAAGCGAGCCTTTTACATAAAAAGTGAATATAAAATGAGGCTTTCCTTTCTCACAGTATGAGCGAGCGAAACTCGATTAGTGAGAAGATCCTTTTTAAAAGTATGAAACATTTATGTAGAAGCTTCTTCCGACATTTTTGATAGGAATGGAGTGTTTATATAAGGGGAGAGATCCATTAGATTAAGTTTATCTCTTCACTTTTTTTACAGAAAAAAAAATTGAACTTTTAATATACTTTTATAGTAATGGATATTTTAAAGATTTTTTTTTGTTCGCGTTTACATATCGATAGAGGTAATGATGCCTTGGATAGTTTTGCCAATATGGTGAGAGCGCGGGATTAAAATTAGCATAAGTATCTTTCAAGTTAGATAAGATTAGTAATTTTGTATGGGTATGTTTCTGAAAGTGCGAAGGGGAAAACTGATAAAAGGGAAAAAATATTCGCTTGAGATTTTCAGAGGAATGGATTTTCCTATGTTAAATGAAAGCGAGGAAAGGAAGAATCAAACTTCAAACATGCACTGAATAGGGAGCCAATCATTCGATAGATCTAAGATCCAAACGTATTTAAGAAGCCCATATATTAATGGAGCTTGTGATTGTGGTGTTTAAAGGTCTATGACAGTGCTTTTTCAATTTTGAATACTTGTGATCCAGTTTTCAATCATAATTTTCATCGCGCCTCCTTCCATACAATAGCAATGTATTGAATTTAATAATAATATACTTTAACAAAAGCTGGAATACGACTTTAATTATAAACCGTACAAATTATCAAGATAAGTAATAAATTTTGTATATAACTTTGAGAGACATGTCCATAGGGTCACTGGTAATTATTAAAATTGTTCTCAACTTAGTATTTTTAAATTAATTATGAAATAGATAGTGCAGTAGTGATACATTTACTAGTGTATTATATCAATGTAACTGTGGATATTATTCTTTATTTTGTCAAAATGTATTTTGTTTTTCAGTAAATTAATATATATATATATTCAAAATAATGTTTTGTTTTCGACTTTTCGATATGCTCTCACCCTCTATGCAGGTTATCGCGCTCAACAGTTTGGGAAACGCTGGCCTAAGAGCTAGGTCTTGGCATTCTTTAATGTCAAAACTGTGATGGAATGTTCTTTTTTAATAGATGGAACTCCCAGAATTTTCTTAAATTACTTTTCTTATCATATGCGTCATTGTTCTTGCAATGTAATCTAGATAAATTAGTACAAAAACAAATATCTTTAACTGGTATACATAAACAAGGTGTCCCGAAAATGGCACTCAAACTCTGGACAGCTCCGCCCATCCGGTATAATGGTTAGTGATGCTGACTGCGGTGAAGTAGGGTCTAGGTTCGAATGCCGGAGAAGGCATGGGTGTTTGTATTGTAATCTTTCATTACTTTAAACTCCTTCATTTGTGATGTGTACTTTATGCTTACTTCTGTAAGCCCCCGTGTGATACTTTGTGATGCACGGGGATATATAAATGTTCGCAATAATAATAAAAAAAACTCTAGATAGCCAGATTTCTCTTTGGAAGTACATAAAAATGCCCAAAGAACTGTACCTTTACGATCCATAGTTTACGAGAAAAGTACTAAAAACAAAGTATGACGTCACATCCGTATTAGGCACATCAACAGTACTATTTGAAAATATTTTAGAAGGTAAATGTTCAAATTCCCCACCGTATGTATTGAGGTATGCTTGAGGGCAAGATGGAGTGGATAAGTGCACAAGTCACAGCAACTCGGTGTCCATCGAAGTTCAAGCAGCATGCAGACGAGCAACTAAGTTTGTTTGAGTAGTCACTGCGTCTAGATACACCAGTTTTTTTAGATCAGTGCAGTAGTGTCAGCTGTGAAGATTACGGTTACTGTTCTCAATCATTCTGAGCCGTTTTATACACTTACAAGTTTCAACATTTAACACAATCAACCGACCAATAACTAAGGCGCCCGCATCACTTTTGATAATCTGGTTGTCGCAACTCTAAGGTCGCAGGTGAAGTTTGGGGCACCGAATAAACAGACAATAATATGAAAATTACTAATTTTACTTTGGTTCAATCAATATACTATCAAACAAGATTATAAACCGAGGGAGCAGTCACACTAAATGGCTATCTTAAATTCTTAAGACGTATAATTAAGCACTTAACTGAGATTGATCTGATGAAACAGACTTGCCAAGCCTCACCTGGGTCAACTGGATGTTCCCGTCTAAGGCTTCTTCTCAAAATCAACAAGGTTTCCGATAGTTATTTCATAATTCTCACAATAATAGCAGCCTAACGACTAACACTAACACTTTCTATGCTGCAGTTTTTTTAAACAGCACTCAAATTAGCATAAAATTAAGTTATCTCCAACGAAGGAGTATTTCCCCCATGAAGATTAGTAGAAGAGCGTGAATAGGATCTGTCACATGGTTACGGTGACCTGTTACTTTTTGCGTATTAGAGATCTATGCTTAATTACCTCGATTAATGGATGACTGCTTTACATGTTTACCCTCGTTTCATGATTTTATATATCATTGCATTCTTTTATAAGTAAAATTGGTACCCCACCCCCAAAATTACGAATAAATCATCAAAATTCATAATTTTTGCTCCATATTTTTTTAGATATGTATAGTCATATAAAATGCTTTTATACTGAATAAGATTTTTTTAAAAAAAAATGCGTTACAGGCGTTACGATTAAAGTATTTAAGAGAGATTACAATGCATTTTGCAAAAAATGTTTTCGCATGAAATATTCAAATTCAGTTTTAATGATTATCGTAACTACACCGTGGTCACGATCGCGACATCATTGCTGAATCGTGGGCTAGAGTTCTGGCACCACTGAAAACCCCATGTAGAGGGGCTGTTGTACGTTAAATTCGTCGATGCTTAATGTTTCCACGCTGGTATTGGTATTCCACGTGTGTAGTTTTGGAGACCGAAATAAAACTCAGGCCCCCAATAACCTACGAGTAGCTTCAAAATGCGACGTTGATACCAATACCAGCAATTTGGATTGATAACAAATCAATCCAAATGTGTAACTAATTTGTTGTCAATATTTGAAACTCTTAAGTGTAAAACACTTCTAAAATGCAGCAGCAATTGTTATCCATTCTATTTTGAATCCGATCACTTTAAAAAAAATTGTTTTAAAATTTATTCGTGAGTTGAGGATACATATAGTTAATAAATGACGGATTATCAATGAAGAAAATTGTTGAAATCACTTAGAACTACGTGAAATTTACCGTACAATATATTACTGAAAGCTAAAAAGAGCTACAAACTTTTGAGGGTACTAAATGGCCCGCAAAATCTCTAAAGTTAAATTGTTTACATAGAAGAAATGTGTAAGATTCTAAATAATTCACGAATAAAAGCTTCATAAATAGCAGTTAGCTTGAAGGTTAGTAATAATAAAGAACTGTCCTCTGAGAAAAGGAGGAAGGAACTAATCAGGAAAGCGTATTACAATAGGTAAGAGACTATCATGCAATCATTTTTATATTAATTACAAAATAACCCTATTTCTCACTGGTCATATGGTAACTTTAAAAGCTACTTGAACAAATTTAATTTAGTACCGTCATCTTCCTGTGACTGCAATATTGTTGGCGAGGAAAATGTAGAACATGTGGTCCTTCTGTGCTCCAAGTTTGGCAAAGAAAGAACGATCCTAAGACTGACTTTTAAGGGACTTAATATAAATTGGCCTCTGAATTATTCTCAACTTCTTTCCACCAGAAGTGCTTTTAAAAAGTTCTGCGAATTTGAAGTAAGTATTTGTAATCCTTCATAAGTAAGTAAGTTTTTGTTTTCCTTCTTTCTTTTGTAATGTGTGATTAATATTTACTTCTGCGTGGTACTTTATTGTGCACGGGGATTTTATAATTGTTTTCAATAAAAAAAAAATAGATGGGTGGTTCATAAGCATCAATTATTAATCTGTGTTGTAAAAAGTGTCTCACGGTTTGCGAAGAAAAGTGTAAATAACCTTTATCTTTTTGTGAATCTTTTGCTTCTACATGATGACTCAAATTTAAATATCCATCAGTCAGATGGTTGGGTTATGATCTAGAGAAAACTAAATCAACTGATGCAAGAATTTATGTGGGGCTGTCAAACACAGTGACGGAGGTGTAATGGGGTGTATGAGTACTGCGGGAGTAGGAATTTACGTTCAATAGAACGCAAGATGAATAAGTACATTCATTTTGACATTTTGAAGCAAAATGTCTTAACTAGCGCGGAAAAATCGTCCCTTGGAACTACAGATACTTTTTAGCAGGTCAGTAATTCTTAACATACTTCAAAATTTTTCGTATAAATGGTGTCTATATCATGCTTTTGATAGCTTCATTACCCATTCCATTCAACCAATTTGAATCCCATCGAATATTTATGAGGAGAAATTGATCGTGAACTCAAAAAGATATGACATAAAGGATAAGGTTAAAATAGAAAATAACATTAGGCATTTTATGACAGTTATGCCACAGCATTTAAGAGAAATTACAAAGGTAAAGGAAAGGCCTTATCGAGACCATTAAATATAATCCGATAAACACGAAAAAGAGTTTTTATAACCTGTTTAAATACCGCACGCAAACTTTTCATTTTTTTGTGACCTGTTTTACTCTTTTAAATTTAGTTTATAAGTATTTTAATATTTCTTCTTAATAATATTCGTAAATTGTTACGTTACCCAATTGTTTATGTTCATTTTCTTCGACATTTTTCAAAACTTTATTAACAATAATAGCCTATTAAGTTGAAAAAAAAAAGGGAAAGCTGGTATTATCAAAATACAAGTTTAACCTTGCATATTTGGTCCTTAATCCGAAATTGTATTCTGATTTGCTAGGCTTCATTCATACACTATATTTACTCGAATCTAAGCCACATTATTTTTCCAGTGTTAGTGTTACTGAAAATCGGGTGCGGCTTAGAAACGAAGGCAATACATTATTTGGAAGGGGGAAATTGAATTTCCACCCTTTCAAAAGGAAAAATGTAAACGTCCATTCTGACCACTTGCATAGATGGCTTATCCTATTTCGCAGTTTATTTCCAGTAATCAGTCTATCCTAAACATCCCTTTCTGCTTGGAATTTTTAGAAATTTTTTTGTTTGTATACGCTTTTTTTAGTCACCTAAACATAAAAGATATTGGTAATAGCCTCAAGACGAGAGAGAGAGAGTTCACTATGACGCAAGTATGAATAAATTATAATTTAAAAAAAACTAAAGAACACGCTTTTATACTGAATCGAACTAAAAAGTAAAAAAATAATTCTTTATTTAAGAATAAAATGATGAACGAGAAAATTAATGTCAATGGGGTAAAATCGTGTTGTGTTTTATAAATATATCAATTGTTATAGTTTCTAACTTCTTTCAATTCCGAAATTGCACCCCACGCTTTTACCCCAATGACATTAATTTTCTCGTTCATCATTTTATTCTTAAATAAAGAATTATTTTTTTACTTTTTAGTTCGATTCAGTATAAAAGCATGTTCTTTAGTTTTTTTTAAAATTATAATTTATTTTTCATTTTTTAGTTTGATTTACAATAAAAGCGTGTTTTTTAGTTTTTTAAACTGCCATTTATTCATTGTTGAATTTATCCTTGAGTTTGATATTTGGAGCCAGAATTACGTGGCTGCTGGAATAAATCTTGCTCTTCAATGGATTTTAATTAAAGGGTCTGAAGTGTATTTATTCTCTCCGTTTACGGGGCCTCGAATGAGTCCCGTATCGTTACATTAGATTAAGTCTCAAAAGAACAGGTCAAACTAATAAAATGTGTGGTAAGAAAAAAAAAGTTCGAATTAAAAAAAAATTTAAGGTATCCTGTTTTTAACGGACTAAAAAGTATAAAATTCCTCCTTTTCGTCCCCCCCCCTTTTTCACATTTTCCTGCATTGTCCTCCACTTCTGAGATATGGTCCAAATTTCAAGTCTCTAGCTCATCGGAAAGTCACACAGTTTAAAATCAAATATTTTCACCTTTTAAACGTATTGCTATAATGTTAATTCGTATCATCACTACTAAACGTATTGCTTTATAAAAATAAAAAATATTTAGCAGTTAAAACATAAATTATTTTTTTCACATCACGAGCCTTTTTTTTTTCTTTTTCATTTTCAGAAAAATGTTTATATTATAGTAAGAAATTGATAGCACCCCCCCCACCCTCCACTTTCTCACATACAGAACACATTTTTTGTTTGTTTTATTTTTGTAAACCACAAGTGTATTAATTAAAAACACTCGCTGTAGGGTTGCACCTTTTTCTTTTAGTCGCTAAATCTGGAATTTGTCGCCAAATCTGGAAATGGTATATCGAATTAGTTGCCAAATCTGAAAATTGTATGTGCAATAAGTTGCCAAATCTGGATGTGGTATATGGAATTGTCGCCAAATCTGATTATCGTGATTCCTGACGATCCTGATGAGGACAATGGAAGAAAATTATGAAATTATTGTATTGTCATTGGTCCTTGACAAGTGTGCAAAATTTCGAATTAATCTGACCTTTTCAAGTGGGTGAAAATCGAGTTCCAAGATTCCGTTACATGCAAGTGAAACTTATAAAAGCGTGTTAAAAAGGAAGGCAATTTTTCAGCAGGGGAAAAAAACTCGGAGAAATATAGCAGCTTCTAATGAAAATTTGCCATGGATGAAACAAATATACTTCGATGGCGTACTTAAAATTGTATAATTTTTACTTGTAAGTGTTCAACAGTCTCTTCTCTAATTCCTTTACATTCTTCTTTAATACATTTTTTCAAAAAAAAAAAAAAGGCACACAACAAATGAATTGGTAGGCAAAGAAGGCAAACAACATCGTGCGGAAAAATGGCGAAGTTGGCACCAATTTCGAAGTCTGCTGTGACAATGGGGGGAGGGATTAACAAATTATTTTCGAAGCATGATACTGACGTTTACAGTAATTATAGGTTCATGTATGTATTTGAAAATGTTTAATACTTGTAAAATAAATTATTAACTTCTAATTATTTTTCATTAGAAAACTTTTCCCCCCAGATTTCTAATGTATCGGATATTGATGAACCTTTTGCACAATTTTTCATTTTTTTTCCTCAAAAACGTGCTGAGAATTAGAGGTGCGGCTTAGAATTGATGGCGGCTCAGGTTCGAGTATAAATACGGTGCTTTGTTTTATTCAACATTTATATTCCTATATTCTTTTTGTTGCTTTGATGAATTTCTTGACTATTATATAGACTGAGTGTCCAAATTATTATGATCCCACGACACTTTTAAGGAGATCAGCTGTATAACTGCACATATTTGTAATTACTATTAATACGGAATTCACGAAAAGAGTGAAGTATCAATTGCACTGTGTTGCTTGTGAAAAACAGGGAAACAATGCGATTTAGCAGTGTTTGAACGCAGGGTGTTTGTAGGTGCTCGAAGCGTCAGAACCAGTATCAGTTAAACGGTTGCATGTGTAAAGAGTTCGAAAGTAGCAGTTACTAAGGTTTACAGAGAGTGGATTCCCAAACAGAAAACAGGTTTCAACTTCAAGCTCGTAGTCATCACAGGCTACTGTAAGTTCTTTCGGAGAGGAAGGATAATTACGAAAAGTGTCTAATCCAACAGAGGAGCAGCTGTATTTCAAAAAAATTGCAGGGAATCTTAAGCGATAAGCAACTGCGAACGTCTCTGGAAGAACTGTTCGCCTTACAGAACACCATATAGGCTATTGTATCCGATGACCTGTTCGAAAGCCTCTACTGTTTCCCTTGAAGAACAGACATCTCCTTCCCAAAGGATCACAAAGATTGGACTGTAGATGACTGGAAAAGATCATGTGGTCCAATGTATTCCATTTTCAATTACACCATGCAGGTGGCAAGGAGTGGATATGGAGAAAATAGAATGAAAGTACGAACCCTATCTTTGCATTGCCACAACTCTTCAAACTAGTAGAGTCAATATTATGGTTTCAATGATGTTTTCTTGTATTGCATGAGTTCTTTGAATCAAATAGAACAACTTCTGAATATCCAAAGTTATTTAAGTGCTATTACAGATCAAATACATTCCTTTATATTAATTAAATACTCTGCCAGAGTTGGATACATTCAGCATCACAATGCTCCTCTTTATACAACTGGAATAGTCCCCAGTTGGTTCAAAGAGCATGCCAGAAACTTTACCTTGCTTAGTTGGTCAACACAATTTCCAGATTTCATCCAATTGAGAATCTGTGAAAAGAGATCAAACGGGAAGCTTCTGGAAGCAATCTGGAAGCCTTAACCAGAACCGTCCAATCTGAAGGCATTGGAAAGTGCAATTCATCGGTCTCAAATTCCTTATATCACGAAAAAACAACTCATAGAAATCATGCCAAGAAGAATCCATTGTGGCGTTTGAGATAAATAAAGGAAGCGTGATATTTATTTATTTAAAAATTTAGTTTTTTTACGTCGCAGCTATTAATTACAGTATATCCACTCTTGTAACGGGCCTATCCACGTTTTTCCTAATAATCCTCTTGGGGAATAACTTTCTTTAAGTATTATTTAATTGAAAACTTACTCCCAAAGAAGAAGACACAGTCAATGTAAATTACGTCATGTATTTAAGTATTCGCTTTCGGGTTCGAGAAAGAGAGAGGTTCGGAGCTAAACGATAACGAGAAGATTAACATAAGATAAAGTACAGCTAGACGAGAGCATTTCGTAGATTATTTGATTAACATTAAGATTGACAATTTGGTCAATTAGTTGTTAAATTGGATTACTTTAGAAATTATCTTCAAATATAAGAAGGTGTATTGCCTGGACGTGCTAAGTGTAAGTGATCCTATTTATTATTAAATCTCCGATTACCTCGTCTACTTCGCGATTGCTCCTACATTTATCAATTGGTGCATATTACTGAATGTGTGTTGTTGTTGAGAATAGTAAATAAATTGTGTTGTTTTGACTATGGCTAGTTTTACTTCTAACTCTCGCACACTAATGGATGGGATAGCTCATCCATTACACTCTGGAGTTATTAAACTATTGCTTAGAATTATTAGAGTCCAAGTTCTGTTGTTTGTGAGAGAGGAGTTACGTCTAGATTCTACGAAAGTTTTCAACCATCTCTCCCTATGCCCTCTCTTAGAATTTTATTATATATTAATTATTCATTATTTATAAAGGTAGTTATGAACATAAAAATAACCATTTTTTCCAATGGGGCTGCATTTTAGTAACTTAGCCTTTGCAGACACGTTGAATCCTCAAATGTGAGAGCAATATCATGGTGGTACCATCTTGTGGCTACCTCGTTACCAAATATTTGGACGCTTAAATTAACTTGTTCTAATTCAAGCTCTCGTCTTGGATGCGAAAAATTACCGCGATTTAATTTTGCCGAGAGTACTAAAGTCACAAATTAATACTCAAGGTATCTTTTACATCCCATATAATCATACAACACATGCGCGTCGGCGATTTTCACATCCAGAAAACCTATTGACTCTATCCGGGGTCGAACCCGCAACCCGTAACTTATGAAGCGGGCGCTTTACCTCTAAGCTACCGGAGTCGACCAACAACAGAAAATAAAATTCCCAAATACCCTTAAAATGTAGGGAAGGGAAAATGTAGAATATGTATGTTCCAAGTTTGTCAGAGAATAAAAGTTCCTAAGAACTGGCTCTCAAAGGTAAAAGTATCAGTATAATTAAATAGTTTAATGCGCCTTTTGTTGTTGCACCTCTTTATTTTATATCGCAATATCAGTAGTATAGATTATGACTTTATATTTTATATGATTCTGAATGTTCAGTTTAGTTCGCAAAGACGTTGATAAGCAACTTCTTTGTAAACTCAAAATATATTTTTTATGAGAAAAAATTTGTTCACATAGATATGTAGAACTAAAAGCGGAAAGGAGAGCACATACAATTTTATCTTCAAACAATTCAGTCTCTCCAGAAATGACAAACGACAATTTAAAAGAGCTGTCTATTTATAATTAGAGTAATTTTCCAGATTTCTTAATATATATGATTTCGCAAATTTTCCTTTTAACAATTCTGAAGATGTTAGTCCAATAAGCTCCCTTTTAAAATTGTCATATTTGGTTAATTTATAGAGAGGTGTAGAGTTCCACTAAGAATTGTACTGCGAGCCAAAATTTAGCATACATGCCATAGGTTGCCGACCACTACTCTAGCTATTCTAACTGACACACCTAAGTTTTTCTGAATTTTAGGAATTCAGCAATATATATATATATATAATGAAGATGTATTACATTAAATTCAATTTCAACTAGGTTAATATTTTTAAATACCGAATGTTTCTTAAAAATTATTTCTGTTTTTAAAAATTGTAGGATGGGCTTACACACAGTTAAAAGAAATCCTTCAAATTGGAAAATTTTCCATTAAGGTATCCGACTATCCTAAAATTGCGAATTTTGTCAAAAATTGGCAAATTTTTTTATGATTTTATTTTATAAGCCATTTTATTAGCTTTATAAAAATACAAGTGTATTATTTTCTGTTCTCTAGAACAAAAACTACAAGAGTTTTAGTAAAAGCAGATGCCATTACTTTAAGCAAGATGTCATACTTTAAAACGCATTTTATTCGAAATGTGTGTGTTTTTTAAAAATGCTCAAACAGGGACAGCGATTGCTAAAAAAAGTTTTGAAAATAATTAACTGAAATTTTTTGTGCATGTTTTGTATAATAGTAGAAGTGTTTTAACCTTCAGATTGATCAATCACTGTTTTATTATAAAATTTACAGTCCTTTATGTGAATATAATCACTGTTTTATAAGGCAATTTCGTATAACTAAGACAAAGTGCTCTAGTTTTTGTAAAAATTAAAATATCTCTTATCCTGAAGGTCATTTCAAAACAGAACAACACAGCAAACACATCAGAATTGAAATATTGAAAATTTGTTCATAAACTTTGGTACAGAATGGGCCCCGTTTATGTTATGTTTTGTATAAATTTGTTCCCATTTTAGTAATAATAATTTCTTTTTCTCTTCTTAATTTTAGCATATTTTTCTGAAAATGTACTAAACAAATCTAAAAACCTTATCTCCATTTTTTTAAAAAAAGTTGTCGGAAGTAGCCGGATACTTTAAGAATAAATTGTAGGATAATAAATATAATTTAATATACGATTGTAATAATATTTGGGTTGATCAATTTATTGTTAATTAATGTCGCACTTAGAAGAGTCAAAAATCTACTCGCGATGGATTTCATGATGTTGAACTGTATCCCTTAGGGATAAAAATGTGTCCATCAAACGTAACCTATTATGAGATAGTAATAGCATATATATTGATTGCTTTTTATTGTCGCATTTCGAAGCAACATGATAACTGTTGGTGATAGACTTCATAATTTTGAACTATGATCGAGTGGAGAGAGCGACTTCTGAACTGGCACATCGTTCTTCTAACTTCCACATCATGCAAACAGGATTTTACCGTTGCACGATGGATTTTTGGTGACATCAGGTTTCGAAACCATGACTCGACTAAAACACATCAGGACAAATAATTTTCGACTTCTATACATCTACTGTAGCCATGAACAACGTATAATAGATATAAGGATGTAACTTATAACAAAAAACAAAATAATATATGGGATTGAATATCTAAGTCTTCTCATTCTTGTAATTTTCAATTCCTACTATTAGTTCACACTCTCTCTATATTGTTCAAATTTTCAATCGTTAATAAAATGCATTTTAAATCACTCAATTGAGCTGAAATTTTATATACACGATTATTTTGAATGACAATACAGTAATTTAATTTTTTTAATTGATTAAAACTAATTATTCAAAGAATTACAAATACAGCCACTTTGGCATTATTTTTGGCAACTTAGAGACCATTTTGGCGACTTGTGCCAAAACTTGAAAAGATTTTTTTCTCACATTTTAAAGCGCTCATTTGAGCTAAAATTTTCTATACATTATTGTTTTGGGTAACAATATGATAATTTAATCATAATTAATTAAAATTATTGACTGAAATTAATTTTCTAAAGAATTACAGATATAGCCACATTGGTTTCATTTTTAGCGACTTGGGTCAAAACTTTAAAAGATTTTTTCCCCTCACGTTTCAAAGCGTTCAGTTGAACTGAAATTTTATATACACGATTGTTTTGGATGACAATACGATACTTTAATGATAATAAATAAAAATTAATTGCCACTTAATGTTGTGATTCTGTCATATGTATATACATATTTACATTAATTGTAACTATTTAATAAAAAGTAACTAAAATAATTTTTTTTTCTTGATCTAAGTAGGAATTGACAAATTTTTTTTTATATATTACTTGTTTTATATAAAACTGTATTCGACTGTTCAACATATTTAAGCTGAATGAATAAAAATTTAGTATTATGACACAGCTTAAAAGCTCAATATGCACTCCTGAAAAATGAAATTCCAACACCAAAAAATAATGCACGTTGTGTCATATAAATTTCAGAAGCGAAATTGGTGAGGTAAATATGGAAATAATTAAAAAACAGACAAATAAATTCATTATAAACTAATTTATTCAGTATCTAATGTGCCTATATCGGGAAGCTATGCATGCCTCAATCCAGCAAGGCATTGTATCAATTAGTCAAGTGGTGGTTGTCTGAGGTAACCGTTGTCAAGCCACAACCGTTACTGTGCGCATAGCCTCCACTGCTTGCTCTTGTGGTTCTCGATTCATATCACATCTAATGAGATCCCACAGGTGTTCAATGAGATTCAGATGTGGAGAGTTTGCCCGCCAGGGATGGATGTCAAATCCAGTCAGTCAGGAGTTCACCGTGCGACATGTGGCCTGGTATTATCCTGTTGGAATACCATGTTGGGTATGCTCTGCAACAATGACAGAACAACAGGCTTCCCAACTTGTGTGGCGTGGCAGTCCTCTGTCAAACAGCGGAGGCGGTCATGAGAAGTTTCCTGTGATCAAACATTATGCCCAATGGCGGATTAAGCGGGTGTCGGACCTGGCGGCTGCCAGGGGCCCCACGCTTGATGAGTGCAGAAGGCCAGCGACAAACCAACCACGCCACCTTGGATCAAGAAATGAAAAGAAAACAAAGATACAGTGAAACCCCCACTAGAAATTTATCGAGATCCAAGAGAAATCCTAATGTAGGAAAACTTTTGAAAATATTTTTAACAATACCGATATCGAATGCCTCAGGTGAATGATCTTTTTTAGTTTTAAAACGTGATAAAAATAATTTAAGAAGTACTATGGGAGAAAAGACAAATTGAAACAACATGGCCATATTATATACATAATAATATGTTTTGGACAAAATAAATATGGTAAAAATAATTGGTGAATTTCCCAAAGAGAAATCAAACTGTATAGCAAAACTGTAAGCTCTTAAGTAAGGTTTTTAATTTTTCCTATATATAGTTATGATTTTATTTAGCCGATGAGTTTTATTATAGCAGTACATTTTATTTTGAGAACTTAAAGTAAGCGATTCTATTCACTATTTTAGTTTTTCGACTCTTGAGACCATGGGCCTCAAACCTTTTACCGCCAGGGGCCTCCAACTACCTTAATCCGCCTCTGATTATGCCACCCCGAATCATGATGCCTGGTGTAGGACCAGTTTCAATGCTCGGCAAAATGGGTTGGTTCGTAGCGTTGCCCGTCGCTACACTCGTTGACGGACACCATTCCTTCGCAGATAGAAACGAGATTCACCAGAGAACAATACCCAATGCCTTTCCATAACCCAGGTACGATGACGATGACACCACACCAGGCGTCTAGCCCTGTGTTGAGTGGTCAATGGCACCTCTGTTGCTGATCTCCGGGAACGTAACTGTACATGCAATCTGTTGTGTAAGGTTTGTGTGGACTCAGATCCACCGGCTCCTGGAAGCAACTGGCTTCAGATATCACGTGTCATGGAAAGTGTCTCGAATAGGCAACTGGCGAATGCACCAGTCTGTGTGCTCTAACGTGTACCTGTGCACACCACTTCTTTGGCGTACACATAGACCTTCTTGAATCCATCGTGTCACACAACGTTGGATGGTACACACGTTGCGTCCAACATGAGTTGCTATTGTAGGCAGCGACAACCCCAATTCGTGGAGTTCGATAATACGGTCACGTTCCCCGGTCGTTAACTGATGGTATTCAGCTCGCCGACGTCTCAGAGACATTTTATACGCTTCTTCGAAAGTCGCAAATGCTACGCAAAACCTCATATGCTGTTTATGAGAAGGGAAAGTTGTTGGCCTTTATTGCCCAAATACGAGTACCACGTGATGAAATGCGTGAGCAAATTTAATCATTTACATATCCATCTTGCCACTATCGCTCCTAAAATTTATACGACGCTACCTTCATTATTTATTGGTGTTGAAATTTCCCTTTTGAGGGCGTACAATTTACAAAAAAGTTCAATATAGAAAGATAGGGCCTTTAGTAAAATGTAGTTTATGTAGATATTAATAAAGCATAGTTAGTAGGTTGTGTATTGACTTAGATTTCCAGGGGATAAAAATTAATACTGTATAAAAATTAGAAAAAAGTTTTTCATTTAGATACTATTCTTATAATATGTATATTTTGAAGAGAAAAATTCCATATGAAGTATTTATTAAAAATCTTGATTTTCTGATGATGAAGAGATATAAATTAAAAATCTTGATCTGGTAATTGAACTGAGAAATTATCATAAAATTCAGCCATGCAATTCAAAACTTGTCAAAACTCATGAATTTATGGGAAAATAAAGTTTTTACGAAAAATAATTATTATAAATTTTTTTTTTGTGCTTTTAGGAAGATAATTCGCTTAAATAACATTTTTTATTACTTATTTTTGAAAAAAACTCTTGGGATAGGTGATTTTCACCGAATATATTTAATTATGTGTCTGGAGACTTCTAACAGAAACTTAGTTTTTTTTAAATTAATGTTTTTCACTTTTTCTATATATTTGCGTCAATAAAGCTTAACCTTTGAATACTTTGTGAATTTTAATATATCTTAGCTTGAAAAAAGAATTTTTATTTATTATTTTTCCACACCAGCTTTACTTAATTTCAGGAGGTAATTCTAAATGTAAGCAAACAAAAAAAATGACGAAGAAAAAGTTTCTATGATTCTATGATTATTCTATGATTTTTCTATGAAAATTCTATGATTTTTCTAATATAAAATGCTTAATAATATTGAGAATATTTCCAGATTTTTTAAAATTATGAAATTAATGCTCCAATTTCTTGTGATTTCTTTTATAATGTAAGGATAATTTTTTTATTAATTTACAAATAAATATTTCCTCTGAGTTCTAGGGAAGGTTTTTAAAGAATTCTTAATCTATTACGGAGTTTAGCATTTTACCGTACCAATTATCGTTTCAGTGTTACAAGCCCATAATACACTCATGGACAAAAAAAAAAAAAAATAGCGCTTCAAGAAATAATTGCGGGATTGTAACGAAACTTGATATGTAGGTACATGTCGGGGAGATATGCAAATTATTAGAAATGCAGCGTGATTGCGCATTACCTATAGCCGGTAGAGGGTGTTTAACGTCGTTCTCAGTGGAGTATAAAACAGGTAACCAAAGCTTGTTTGAGTGTGCTGACCGTTTGCAAAGGAATCGCTGAGGTAGACATGCCATTATGCTATTTTCGAAGACAATATGAGTAGCTGTCGCAGTTTTAGAGGGGGAGAATCATCGTCATGATGGAAGCTGGAAGGTCAGCTCGTCAATTAGGTCGCTCTGATTGTGTTGTGAGGTGTTGGGACCAGTGCATCCGAGAGATGTCATTTACACGAAGACCAGGCTCAGAACGCCCTCGACCGACCAAACGTCGAGAAGACCACCGCATCCTAAGAAATTCACTCGTACAGCCAACTGCTTCATTGGTCGCCATCCAGGCACAGGTAGTACCTTCACTAGGGGCCCCTGTGTCTTCTCGAACCATACGAAGGCGCTTGGCTGAAGGACATTTGGAATCGCGGCGCCAATTACGTGTGCTGCCCTTGTCGCCTACCCATTGACGCCTCCGTTTGGAGTGGTGCCACGCACGAGGAAACTGGACTGAAGCGGAATGGAACCAGGTCACTTTAGCGACGAATCCAGATTTAATCTCAGCAGTGATGACAATCGTGTTCGTGTGTGGAGACCCCGTGGTGAACGCCTCAATCCTGCCTTTACTTTACAGCGACACACCGCTCCCACAGCTGGTGTGATGGTATGGTGTGTCATTGCCTACAATACTCGGTCACCCCTAGTATTGATCCGTGGCATCATGACAGTCCAGCGGTACGTCCATGACATCCTGCAACTACATGTGTTGCCATTCCTGCAACGGCTCTCGGGAGCCATTTTTAAACAAGACAATGCTCGGCCTCACACGGTAAGGGTGTCACAAGACTGTCTCTGCACTGTTACTACCCTTCCTTGGCCTGCCCTATCCCCAGATTTGTCTCCGATTGAGCCTATCTGAGATCAGTTGGGATAGCGAGTTGGGCATCCCACGAGTTTAAACGAACTTGAGGCAAGGTTGCAGCAAATATGGAACGAAATGTCTCAAGACATTATACAGAACTTGTATGCCTCAATGCCCGATCGTATAGCATCATGCATTCGCGGTAGAGGGGGTTCAACAGGGTATCAAATCCTCCGTTCCTTTGCCTTTTTTTCTGAAATAAATGATCCTTTTTCTTTGATTTTCAAATCATTTACTTATATCAAAGTAATCATTGCGTATGTAAAATTTCGTTTCATTTTGACGACTCCTTGGTGCGCTAATTTTTTTGCTCATGAGTGTACTTTGTTTTAAAAATTAAAAGCTTGCAGGGAAAGAATTAGGGATAGTTCCATAGACTAACCACCACGATGATATTCCGTTTCTCCCGTATCTCCTTTTCAGTAAGAATGGAATGTTTTAGAAGGTTACCACACATCCACTAATAAGCACGCTCTCCGATTCAACCAATCATCCTCTTCAACAAGTCTTAACAGTACAAGAACTAACTACAAGTACAACTAACAGTACAAGAACGTTCTTTGTTTTTCATGTGTGAGGGATTCGCTTTCGAATGCGAGGAGGTATGACTGTTTTCAGAATGGTTAATCTATAATGTTCTATCTTTTGAACAAAAAAGCAGAGGTAGAACAAATTCCAGAAATAATAATATAGTGAAATAAAAACTAAAAGCAATAGAATAATTGAATAGATTTTAAACAGTAATAAATTTCAAAAGTAATTTGGTATCATAATGCATTGGATAGGTAATAAGAAAACGTACGTTATTATCCCTTCAGCCATATTCTCTTTGTGGGAAATTGTTTCACAGGCAAAGTTTACATGCGATCAGATTAACGACGATAAAACACCCTAAGTGATAAATTTAGCGAAAAATATGATATTGCCAAGGAATAATCGAGAAGACTCAAGATTTATCCTTCTAAAAATTACCAAGAAACTATATTAAAGATCTTTGAAGCAAATGTTGAGGAATTTTAGGAGAGAGAATAGTCAAGATCGGAATCTGTAGGTGTGTTAACTCCAACTAAGAGAGAGAGACTTTATCTGAGTTCTCCTATTAGTGGAACTATTCTAGAGGGCCGTGTCTGGAACGTTGTAAAGCTTGTTTATAACGAATGCGTAACCTGTTATAATATTCCTTTGCGTAGATACTTTGATTTGTCTTCGTGTAGTCATTTGTTTGTTGTTTGTCCATTAATAAATTTGTTATTTTTCGAATTGTTGGAGTCGTCGGCTATTTCCACGCAAATTTCCAATAGTTGAATGTTTTAAAAACGGAAGGAGATGAAATATATTCTAGAGTAATAAGATACCCGAATTGATCCCCTTAGAAGAGCTAATATCATTCAATCTATTATTTAACTGTCTTAGTTTTACATTCCTTTGAATAGATTATCTAATAAAAGTATTCTTCCAGAAAACGCAATCATCAAAAAATAATCACAAAAAATTTCTATATTTTTTTATAATTTCTATTTGCACAGGATTAGGCGTAAATAATGATGTTCTATAGATTAATTTCTATAAAAAATTATTCTTCAATAGTTAAATTATTCCAATTGAATGAATTAGGCATGCTATATATTCTTAGATAGAAAAAATCTGTTTTATTTATATAGAAAAAAACCTATTATTATAAAATCAAATAATTTTTTTTTACTTTCAGTCATTTTAGCAATAAAAATATATAAACAAAAAAAAAATACCTATAACAGTTTGATGAATTTTTTATGCACAACACGTCCTTGTTATTTACATACTATTCATTTCCTTAGAAAAATATTTTAGAATTTTCTTTGAAGAGAACAGAGTATAATAACAAAAATAATAATAATAAATATCGAATTCGCTTTCGAGTAATGCAAGAAAGAAATATTTTTGTGCACGCAATACGAAAAAAAAAAAAAAAAAAGAACGAAACTACCTAAATAAAAAGAAGCAAAAAGAAATCACATTACCAAAAGAAACAAAATAATAAAAGAAACCAAGAAATCCCAATGGATTTTCGAATCCTGAGGCACAGAAAATAGCACGAAGAATAAAGTTTGTTGTTGTTAAGAAATGCAAACGATATCTTATACGTTTATTTATTTTCTGGAAATCTAATCGAATAAAAGGAAACCTGAAAGAGTTAATCTTGAAGAATAAACCCGAATAAAATTAAAAGAGAGCTGTAGCTTATACCTCTTATGACCGCCTGCATATAAAATGATAAGCGAAATGAGAGAGAGACATTAGATGAAAATGTATCCACTTTCGAAAATTCTTTTGAAAAGAGATTCCTATATATGTTTTTAGCTTTATGGTTTATATTAATAGCTTAATACATACAGCAGCTCTCAAAAAAGTTATCGTACGCTTGCAATTTTCTATAAAATTTAATGTTTCCGACTAATAAAACTTAATATACTTAAATTTTAAAACTTTTATAGTATCTGTAACTTGTTCTTATTGGAATAATTTAATTTTTAAACGTCTTGGTACAGATTTCTTAAGTTTTTTTTTTTGTAATTTCTGCATTGATGGTCCTCTATTTTTCTGTAATTATTGTTTTTAGTTCGCATTTTGTTTTTATGTGTCATGTCTTCTTTCTCTAACTTCAAATTCTCACCAAATATGTTCTACTGGGCATAAATTAGGGGATTGAGGAGGTGTTTTCAGAATTTGGGGACAGTTGTGGAGACAACAGAGGTGTACGCTTAGATCAATGTACTTGGGGGTCAGTATCTTGTTAGGATATAAAGTCATCTCTAGTACCCAAGTTTTAGGCGCATAATTCCAAATTATTCTTTAAAATATTTTAATAAATCTCATGATTCACAAAACGATAAAAAAAAGGCCAACTTATACCTAATCGCGAAGCCAATTTACACTCTCACACAAGAACACCTCCAACTCCATGATTCTCTATTCCAATGGAATTTTTAGGATTAAGTTTTACTCGTTTTTTCTTCTCCAAACTATTATACGCCCGTCGAAACCCAAAATGTTGAATTTGCTGTCATTTCAACCAATTTGCTGTCAATGTTGAATTTTCTGCAACTTAATCCCAAGAATTAGTTGGAATAGTGGTGCAAGGAGGTGGAGGTGTTCTTATGTGGAAGTGTAAATTGGTTTCAGAATTAGGTAAGTAGTCATTTTTTTATGGTTTTGTGAATCAAGAAATTTATTTAAATATTTTAAATTACAATTTGGGATTATATACTCTTAAAATTTGTATATTTGAGATAAATTCATTTTGTATCAAGATAATGATCCCAGGCACACCGCTCGCAATGTACACCTCTAACTCTCCCCAAGTTCTGAAACTACCATCTCAATATAACCTTATTTAAATCCAATAGAAAATATTTGAAGAGAATTTGAAGTAAAAGTAAGAAGATGTAAAAATGAAATGTGAACAAAAACAATAACCACAGAAAAAAAAAGTAACATCAATGCAAAAATTACAAAAAAAAAAAAAAAAAAAAAAAAAACCACGCAAACCCCGGATGAACTCTACAACAAGACATTTAAAAATTTCCGTGGACGTTGAAAGATATCCTACTAAGTACTAAATTAAGATAAAAGTTCAAGAGTCAAAACTATGTTAAGATTTTTTAAGTGTACGAAGACTGAGACTTAATTTCTTAACAGTTTTTTTATTATTATTAATTTTTTAAAATAAGAATTTAAGAATTTTTTTTGATATTTTAAGAATTGATTACATTTTATTATTCAAACAAGAACAAGTTGCAGATATCAAAAGAAATTACAATTAAGACATAGTAATTTTTATTAGTCGAAAACGTTAAATTTTATAGAAAATTACAAATTAACTTTTGAGAGCTACTGTATATTTATTCGATATCAAGTAACCAGAAGGAAAAAAAAAATATAAGAGATAAATTAGGGTTATAAAATGTTTTAATCACCATTATTTTTGCAAAAGTATATTATCTAAAGTTATCTTTTAAATTTAGGCGTCAGTGGTAAACAATGAGAAAAATTGCATTTGTTATAATTAGTTTTCACCTTAAGTATTAAAATAAATTACGTAAATATATGAAACAAAATATTACTCGAAGTGTTAACATAATGTCTTCGAATATTTTATTTTGAAGATTTTTTCAGTTTTCTTAATGAAATAAATTGCAAAAATATGCAAATTTCGGTTACACAAACTTTCATTTTTAATAATATAGCTAAGTTTGTGTGAAAACATGCATCCAGAAATATAAAGCATTCAAATTATGTTAAAAGTCGTACAAAGATTTAGTTATGTCCAACGCTTTTTTTTCAATTTGCGTAGTAAATTTACAGTTAAAAATTATTCATTAATTCTTTGGCTTAGCTTCCTGTTGATATAGGGCTTTAATGAATAACAATTAAAAACAAGTAATATAAAAAATTTTTAAGTCAATTCTTACTTTGAATGGATTAATAGAAGCTATTGTATTAACGATTAAAATTTGAACAAGATATATATATATATATATAGGGAGAGAGTGAACTAATAGTAGAAATTGAAAAAAGAGCATAATTTGTCTGAATTGTTGTAACATTGCACACCCGGTTTGGCTAATTTGGCTGAAAGACCGGTTTTCGACGCCAATTATTGTCATTGTTTTAACAGTTACATTGTTACAACAATGGAGACGAATCTAAGTTGGCGTCGAAAACCGGTTATTAATTTATTTAATTAATGAATTAATATTTGAAAAAATGTAGTAACATCAAGTGTCATCCACTACAAGTTTAAAAAAATTATTTGAACTTGATTGTGGATGAATAGAAAGTATTGTATTAACGGTTAAAAATTTGGACAAGATATATATTTAAATAAATAAATATAAAAGAGAGAGAGCTAATAATAGGAATTGAATAAATTTGTTTTCAGAAAATAATAAAAATTATATGAAATTTAAATGTGACACTTTCAGATTAATTAATGTATATTTTTAGACGTTACATTTAATAAAAAAAATTTTTTTTTTACAAAGCTGAAATACAGAAAAAGTTTTGAACCACAATTAAAAGACGAAGATGGCGTTTAAGCTACATAATATTCCTAATTTTCACATCACAACACGATTTTCAGGCCCATTTCGTTTAGCGCATATCCGCGTTTATTATAATTATTTTTTTTGGACTGGAAAAATCAAAATTCATGAAAAACTGCTTAAAATTTGAGTATACCCAGCTCTCGTTAATGTAAAAACTTTATCCTACACCCAAATTGTTTTTAAATAATGAGTATAGTAGAGTTGTAACTTGTCTATTCGTGTTCTTCCTACTAATAGTCCTCTTGGGGAAAAAGGAGTCTTTACAATTTATTCTATTGAAAGCTTTCCTCCGAAGACAAAGATGTTGAGCGGCCGCGGTGGCCGAGTGGTCTAGGCATCGGATCATGGCTAGCATGTCATGAGTTCGAGCCAAGTACCACTAAAGACCCGCCGTGTAGGGAAACGATGCACGTAAAATCTGTCGAGAGCTCAAACGTCCTCCCGTTGGTGTGGTGTGGTAGTTAGGAGAGGGGGTGCAACTCAGGTGTCGTCCGCGTCACTTGACCATGGTTCAAAATTACGCGGACCGTCGCCAAAAGCCCTCGTGTTGCTAATCAGTGCGACGTTAATATTATCTTACTCACTCACGATGTTGTCGAGTGTTTTTATCCGATATATACATATGAAAGACGAGGGGAAGAACAGAAACATACAATATACCAACAGAAAAGTATAGACATTTATTACAAATGATAATCCCAGCATATAACAGAAGGGGCGCGCTGCTTTCCAATCGAGACTGGAATCCATTTCAGGCGAAATTCCGACTTCTTTCCCCGAAGAAGATACATCCATGCCTTATTCGGGATTCGAACCCGAGCCCACTCGGTTACAAGCCTAGGGTTATATCACCGTACTGGCAGAAGATGTGATTACATAAATTAAGACTTGTATATAAAGATTAAACTTTCAAGTTAGGAGAGAGAGGTTAGGACTGCTAACGGATAGCAGTGATTGATTAGCGTGAAGCTAGGGAAGAGAACTTCGTTACTTATTTGATTAATATTAAGATTGACGATCTGGTCAATTAAGAGTTAAACTTGGGTTATAACGAATTAAATAAGAAGGTATATTGCCTAGACGTAAGTGATACAATTTAATGTTAATTCTCCTAGTATCTCGTCTAACTCGCGATTGCTTCCCATATTTAATAATTGGTGCATTTCTTAGTTTGGGTTGTTGAATTTGTGTCGCAATTGAGAATTTTTAATAAATAGAATTTGTATTGACTATGGCTAATCTTCCTTCCAACCCTTTATGTGGGATGGAAGGAAGATTTCTAAGGCCAGGAGTTTGCTATAGTACTAATGTGGCTAAGACTTTATACTATCATGACTAGTTATCTTAGGTTTATAACTGTTTTGTATATATTTTTGAATTGTATTTTTATATATACACTGGTGTCCAAAAGAAGTTAAGCATAATTGATAATTATGTGAATAAAGAAGGAACTGTAAATCAGAATGGCGGGAAACGTGATATGCGAGTGTAAAATGGTTATAAATTAAGGAAGCAAATCAAAAGAATGATAATAATTAATTTTATCATCCAAAGTAGCAGTTTGAAAGAAAATTGAGCATAGAAAGGATTCACACTTTAAAGAAAAAAATGAAAGAAAACAATACAGATGCTGCAGTTTAATAAGGCGTGTGGTCACCTCTGACAACCAGGCACGCTGCACAGCGATTTACCATACTTGCTATGGGATGATGAATGAGTTGTGGGCTCAAACGGTTCCAAGCTTCTTGGAGAGCTCTCTTCAGTTCTGTAACAGAGCTTGGTAGGTGCGAAAGGGCTGCAATTTCCTCCCGAGCATAAACCCATACATGCTCGGTAGGATTTAAATCAGGGTAGTTCGCAGGCCACGACATGCGCTGGATGTTTTCCGTTTCAAGGAAGTCATCAATCAGCACCGCTCGGTGACATGGCACATTATCATCCATGAATATGAAGTCAGGACCGACAGCACCTCGAAACAAGCGAACATAAGACTCAAGAACTTCGTCTCTGTATCTTTGAGCAGTCACAGACCCCGTGTCAAAGAAATGGAGGTCTGTGCGGCCGTCCATCATGATGCCTGCCCGTACCATTACTCCCCTTTATGGAAAAGGATGTCTTTCCGTTATGTTTCTTGGTTCAAAACGCGTTCCACGTTTTCTCCATATCGTTACCCGCCGAGAATCACTACTCAGACTAAACCGGGACTCGACACTGAACATCACATTGGCCCACTCTCCCACACTCCAATGTTGATATTTCAAACTCCAGTTCAAACGAGCGCGTTTATGCGCAGATGTGAGGGGAATGCAAACTGCTGGTCTTCTGGCACGCAGGCCAGCATGATTGAGTCTCCTGTAAACAGAGTTTGTCTCGAAATTCGTATTCCTGTGGCGACTGTGAACGCCGAACCCAGTGCTCTGGCAGTACTGCCCTTCTGACGTCGCGCACTTATTACTAGATATTGGTCTTGGCGAGGGGTTGTGACTCTTGGTCGATCTGATACTGGTTATCGGGTAACATCTCCCGTTCTTTGAAACCTCTGCCACAGTCTTGAGATCATAGACTGGTTCACATTCAGAATTCGAGAAACTTCGGTTTGTGATCGTGAGGATTCCAGCATTCCAACGATTCTTCTTTTCGTAAACATGTCCAATTGGCGTCTTTGTGCCATCATTCACCTTGTTTTATGGTTAACAACGTTCCTTCGCACAGCAGTTGCACGAAACTTGTCTGAACTGCCTATGCTGCGTGAATCGGTATCTCTGCGCTCCGACATGCGCCGGTGTTTCGCGTAGGACGTAGTCGACTGAAAAGTTTTGCATAAATCCAATGTTTCTTCTTCATCCAATTAATATCCGCAAGAAATTTGGAATAATTTTACGAATATTTACGGAATGTTTTTCGCATTTTACGATTTATGCTTAACTTTTGGACACCAGTGTATATACATATATCTTGTTCAAATTTTCAATCATTGATGAAATACTTTCTATTCATCCATTCAAAGTAGGAATTGTCTCAAAATTCTTTTTTTTTATATTACTTGTTTTTAGAAATCTCCCTTGTGCCCTTCTTTGCTTAGAGTCATTAAAGCAATATGAATTTTCAAAAAATAATTTCCCTTGTCAAATGACTCTTTCACTTTGTTCTCGTACCCGTTTTATTTCATGAAAATATCTCCACTCTCCGCTTTTTACAAATTATTTTGTACATGTTGGCCAAAAATTAAGGTTTTCTTCTGTTTATATATACATGCAGAAAAAAAGAAAAGTATAAACATTACGAACAATTAAAAAGATGGTTTTTCGGCGATAAAATGCAAAAGTGCAAAATGGGTGGGGGAAAAACACATTAAAATTAAAGAGCTTGGCACCTTTACATTGCTTAAAAATATTAAGAAAGTAAGAATGAAAATAAAGTGATCTACACTGCTTCTTTTAAATCGAGACATTCAAATTTTTATATTTACGGAGCATAATTATATATTATTTTTATTTATAATTTACAAATAATTATTCTCCTACAGCATTTCTAAATTTAACGACAATAATTTTATTTTATAAATGATAATCATTTCAAAAACAGGTACTAAATTTTTTTCGGTACGCTACCCGGCGTATAGGCTTTGGACAGAAAATAGTTTTTTTTATCCAAGATGGCCACCTAACACTAAAAAAACTGGCTGTAAAGAATAAGCAAACAAACAAAAAATAAGAAATAAAAGACAAACTTGATGAAGCAAGTGAGGACAGTAAAATTATAACCATCTAAAAAGTAAAATAACAAGAAATGCGCTTCCATTTTCCGTGTAAAACGGCGCTGAATAGTATGAGTACCAGGATAAAAAAATGGAATATGCGGAATTTGTAAATGCCAAAAGGAAAACAATTAAAATACAAGGGAGGCAGGGAAAAATTATTAAAAAATAATTTATGGCAGAAAAAAGACTTGAGGTAAAAGAAACGTGACGAGTTATCGTGGAATGTGAATAAATTAAGAAAACATTTATTAAAGGCAAAACAGTGGAAATTCGCAATTTGCTACAATTAAAAAAAGAGAGAATTCTGCCTGACAGATTAATTATTATGATAATGCAAATTCGCACTTAAGATCCGGAGTAAGAAATTCTACCATCCTATTTCTTACATCAATCAGAAACATTTTTAGTGTTTTTATCACATTTCATAACGACCGAAATTAGCGAAATCTTTATTAAGATTGAAAAAAGGATTCCGATTCTCTATAAAAAAAATTGTTCAAAAGTGTGAATTCAAATAACTTAACACTAATATCCAAAATAAAAGTTACAAACACAACAAATGCAATATCTTTGCATGCAATTTTGTATTTGTGATAAATTATTGTACATACGTTCTTCATACTCTGAGAATAATTATTCTAACAAATAAAACCTTGATAGGGGTTATTTCTTATAATATGATAATTTGAGATAAATTATTGTACATACGTTCTTCATACTCTGAGAATAATTATGCTAACAAATAAAACCTTAATAGGGGTTATTTCTTATAATATGCAAATTAGATAAAAAATTGTCCAAGCACGCTATCAAATAATTAAAAAGCTTAACGTCAAACAAGGTGCGTGGCCACCTTTTCTTGCTATACAGGCTCACAACGAACTCTCACACTTCAAATTAGGTTGTCAATTTCGTCTTGTAGCAACAATCCCCACTCTTCTAAAAGCGCGGATTGTAACATCTGGCGCGTGTTTGGAGGGAGTTGACGTCGAGAAATGGCTCTTCCTAAAGCATCCCAAACATGCTCGATAAGATTTAGATCAGGATATTTTGCTGGCCATTCCTTCCGGCAAATACCCTCTTCCTCAAGAAAGTCGTCGACAAGATTAGCTCTCTGCGGCCTCGCATTATTGTCTTTTAAAATAAAATCTTGACCAATTGCTCCTCAGAACAGTTTCACATGAGATTCAAGTACTTCATCTCTTTATATCTCTGTGCAGTAACAAAAGCACATAAAAAATGTGTAGTGGGCGTAAGGTCGTCTAATATAATGAACTCCCAAACAAGAATTCCTCATCCACCAAATCGATCAGATTCCATGGTGTCGAAAGGATGGTAGCGAGTCCCAATCTCTCTACAATAGAAAACTCGAAGAAAATTACTATTGCTACCGAACATGGACTCATCTGTGAAAAGTACACAGCTTCTCTCTTGGTTTGTCTAGAAATTGTCTTTCCAGTGGCAGCCGCAAAGTCCTGAACAAGCTCTATAGCTGTCATATCTCTGTGACGACGTGCATTTATTGTTAAATATCGATCTTCTGTGGTGTTTTGGTCGACCTTGTACAGGTCTTCTAACAACAGTACTCGTTGTTTGAAATCGTTTCCACAGTCTAAAGATCACCATTCAAGAAATATTTAGGTTTGGGACTATTTCTGCTTGAGACATCCCACCCCCAATCTACCCAACGGATTTCCATCTCAAATAATTGGGAGCTCGTTTTAACACAATTAACGCAAATTCGTGCTCATCATTGTGCTCACACAAGTTTAAACACAAAATTCAAAGCTCTACTGCAGCGTTTCTCAAACTGTGGGGTGCACCCCCTTGGCGGGCATGACAACTCTACGAGGGGGGCGCGAGCATATTGAAAAAGTCCATTTCAAAAATATTAATTTACTGAAAGTAAACAAAGTAAATTCTGACATAATAAAAATAAAACACACATTTACACTAATATATCACACTTATGAATGCATCACTGCTACACAATGTATTTTATAATTCATTTAACAATACCAAGTTAAGAACAAGTTTAATAATTACCAGTGCCGCTATGGGATTGTCATATATAAAATTATATACAAAAATTAACACTTATTTTGTTAATTTGTACGGTTTATAATTAAAAACTTAACTGCCGATTAAAAGTCCACGTGATTCACTTCCCAATGCCAACTGTTTTCTACGTAGGTGCACGCATGTGATGTTTTGAAGGAGGGGGTGGGGAAGGAATAAAGAATCAAACAAAATGAAATAAGTACATAATCCTTCGCTAACATTGGCAAAGTCCTTTTATTGCATTCCAAAGCCTTCGGAATAATTTTATGGATAGCAGTGCACAGAAAAGATCGTACTTCGGAAAGACGTATATATACGTCTGGGGAAATGAACGCTTTGGCTGAGCGAGACATTTATATACGCCAGTAAGACTTAAGATGTTAAAGTCATATCGTAGCTTTAGCATCAAAGTATAGTATTATTGAATTAAATACATTGTTATTGTATGTGGGGGCGTGATGAAAACTATGATTGAATATTGGGTCGCGAATATTGGAACTTTGAGAAGCACTGCTCTACTGTGAAAACGGTTTTAACTTTTTTCACTAAAAATGGCCGTAAAACTTTTTTTTATCAGAAAATTAGGATATTAAGCTTGCTTTTGCTCCCTTTATATATATTACGTTTAAGAAAATAATAGGAGATTTCTTGAAATAGTAGGAAATTTATGTTTGTAGCGTTAATTTTGGACATCAGTGTAATTAAAAATGCAAAGTTCTCATACTCTTTTTAATAAATGATGCTGGTACTCACTAAAAATTTTCAAGATGCTACACGGAATTACTGCACGGAAAGAAATCACAAAAATAGAACGTAAATACTTCAACAACAGCGTCCAATACAGAAATGATTAAATGTTTTGAAAAAGGTCGAATGGGCTAAATTCATACCGGTCACATGATAAATGTAATCACGTGTTCTTCATTGAATTCAGAATTGATATTAGACTTGTTCTACTTGTAAAATTTAGATTTAATAATTGGGTAAAAGTGCTTAAACATTAAGATTCTTCAAAAAGAGAGAGTTTCTCAAAACTTAAAAATAAAATTCTTATACCATACGTGTATTTTTAAACCAAAAGTATTTGGTTACCTTTGTGCGTTATTATTGTTGACAAATATATACTTTTTAATAGAAATTTCTGTACAAAGCAAAAGTTGGAAACAGGGAAGCGTACGAACTGATTTCTGGAAACACGTGATTATATTTATCATGTGACTGTGACGTCACGTGTATTAAGTCTATTACTTGAAACTAATAGAGGTACCCAATAAAAATAACGATCGTTTGCTGTCACACCAGTGGCGCACACAAAATTTTTTCAAGAGGGGTGTCCATGGTCGAAAGTCCCCCAACTCGTATCATACCTGAGAGCAACACTAATTGATTCTTCTGATTTTGACGATTTTGTTAACAAAAAACAGTAAAAAATAAATTATTGAATTAATAATTAACATTAATTAATAAAATAAATATTAATTACAAGTACTTAATTAAATTTTAAGTAAAACATATATAGGATTATCATCAATCGAAAAAAACTCAAGGACTTTGGGGGGCTGTCCGGACCCCCAGGACACCCCCCTTGTGTGCGCCACTGGTTCACACTATAGCAAAAGCAGTACCAAACAATAAAATTCAAGGTAACTATATTGCAATGTTATCGCCCACTTGGTGGATATCAACAACTCAGCGGGTAGCGTACTGATATCAAATTAATGCTCAAAAACTTTATGTAAACTTCTAACTTATCAAGAAAAGGTATAACTCATATAATAGGATGTTACGACATTACGTTTCAGGAAGCATTTAGTACGTTTTAGGAACACATGAGTTAAATGCTTTTATTATTCTTATTACATATACGTGTTCAAAATATATTGCTTTTGCTAAATTTTTATGTATTCATATTGAATTTTTCAAATATGATTGTTTTTCAAACATAGACAATATTTATTAACCCCTTAAAGCATGAGTTTTTTTCGGAAAAAATGGGGAAAAAAATGATTGAGATTTTTTTGACAGAAAAGGAATATATAGATAAAATGTAAGTTATTTTTTGCAATATCAGTTGTGTGTGACTAGAAAGCAAAAAAGGAGGTAAAAGTTATAAAAAATATTATACAAAGTGTAAACGATTAGATTACTTGTTTACTTTGAGTTTCAAAATATCAGAATAAATATCTACATCAAAATATCATTTTTGCAAGCATAAGAATGGCTGAAAATTCAGTTCGATATGATACGAGGTGTGACACACACACAAAAAAACAAGGCTGGTCCGGTAAATCCTTGTACATACAAAATCAGTTCTCTGTGATAGTATCACCTTCAAAGTAGTGCCCTTCAGCATTCAGACACTTCTGCATCCAGTGCTGCCATTGCCAGTAACAGTTCTGGAACGAGATTTTTGGAAATCCTTTTAGGAAGTTTTCCGTTTTTACCTGAACCTCTTCAACTGAGGTAAAATGGGTTCCTTTCAGCAAGTTTTAACTTTAGGAAATAAAAAAAGTAGCATGGGGACAAATCAGGTGAATAAGGTGGATGCCTCATCACAGTAACGTTTTTGCTGGTTAGAAACTGCTAGACAGATAGGGCCTTGTGAGCGGATGTATTGTCTTGGTGCAACAGCCATCCATCATTCCCCTTCCTCCCTAATTTTTTCACGAAGTATTTTTAGTACTTCAATGTAATAGTTTTGATTAACATTCTGACCACTGATGTGAGCGGAAACAAGCTCATATCACGATTTTTGGCTTTGTTTTGGTCGGTACTTGCTGACCTTGGGTGCCTAGTAGGTTCATCAACTTCCACACTGACCCCCTTCCCCCTGAAAACTCTTATACCATTCAAACACATGTACACAAGACAAAGTTTCATCCTCATAAATCTAGGTTAATATTTGAAATGTTTTCACGGCTGATTTCTTAAGTTTCACAATAAACTTGATGTTGATTCGACATTTTCCTGGCAGAATGCAGTTGCACGTGTTCACGAGCACTACCAACTGGCGTGATCGATTTAGGCGAAACTGGCCACATGGGTAGAGAAGGTGCGTGAGATGACGTCACCAAACAAATGTTGCCAACTCCACTCTTTTTTCAAGTTACACTCTTAGTCTGGTTTTTTTTTGTGTCACACCTTGTATACCAAGAAGCATTTTCGAAATCGTCAAAGTCATTTATTATCAGATAACCTTTTCTAAAGCAAGTTACAAAAAACACTTAATAAAAATTAATTTATGGTTAACTGTTTACTTTTATGATATTTAACGCAATAAAAATTGATATATATTACCTTTTTTCCTCACCAACAACTTTATAACAAGGAATTCCTTACAAACTTATAGCTAACCATCAAAATGCCCACGTGTTTTACACCAAACAATGCGACATTGTGGTACCCTGTACGGTAAATAAGTTTAATTTTATCTAGTTTATCTATTTTTACTAGAACGGATCTCAGACGGGTATTAAAAATAAAATAACGCAAGGTACGAGATCCCCCGTGTGAGACACGGGCATGTGCAAATTTGCTGGCAACTTTCGCCTGCCTCAGACACGGGCAAATGCACCTTTAAGGAGTTGAGAAGTAATTCTAAATTCTAGTAACTTGAAAAATCAGAATGAAATTTAATACATCGCTTCTCTGTTCACATTTAACGATAAGTTAGATGCATTCTATTTTATTAAATGCGCAATCAAAAAATGGAATGCCTTTAATAACTTTCGTAATTCTTATCGCAACTGGAAGAAGTAAATATCACTGTTAATAGCTGAAAGAGAATTAACTCCCATGATGCTAATGGGTTAATTAACGTAACTAAGAAAATGAAAATTAGCTTTGTAAAAAGAATTTCTTCATAATGGAATCCATTTCCTTTTGCATAATTAAGTACGCCTGATCTATACACAACCAATTTTCTGAAATTTCACTTGAATCGGATGCTTAAATTCAGATATATCCGGAAAAGACCACTTGGGGCCCATTTACTAGATTACTTCAAGGCAACAATTAATCTTAAAGCTCTTTAGAAATATTTTAGTTGTGTAATTTTTTAACAGATTTTTAGTAAAAGTACTTATTTTTATTATCAGAAAATTTATTATGCAATATATCATTTTCAATTAATGTTGCTAGTTCAAAAATGCAATCTAAAAAGCGATGCATCAAGAAGGAATTATCTGAATGAGACTAGATGTAATGTACATGTGTTAAAAAATAACTCTTAACAATATTGTAGGAATTGAATGTTTTATTCAGGAAACCAGCTACAGAAGTAAAAAATAAATAAATAATGCGTTGATCTACTTGATGATCATGTGTTTGTGATTCAAGTATTTTTCCTATGGATGACTCGTAGAGGTGGTCAATCTACTTCTAAAAAATTGTTCTCCAAACACTTTTCAAATGGTGAGTTTTACATCAGCACTATCCACTGGTGGAGACGCCTGCTAATCAAAGCTCAAACGTTCTCTTGTGAAAATACATACATCTAGAGATAGCAAAGGTCAGAGAAACACTAAGCGACAAGCCATAAAAAGAGACATCGTGCGTGGCCGGTCATTATCCTGTGTAAATATAGACCCAAGGGCCTATGAAAGAAAAGGAACACTACGGAGTGTAAAATCTCATCGATGTACCACCGTACTGTAATAGTGTCAAAATGGGCTGGATGTCATATGAAATAATACACCATATCATAACTTTTGGTTGTCGAGTTTCATGAAGGATTATGATCGAGTATCCCATCGCTGCTCTGGAGGTCTCCAGTCATGTCTTCACGGGTCCTCGGGCTCAATATGATTTGGAATATTGCCGTAAGAAATCCTATTTCAATTCGAGGAATTCCAGGAATGCACAAGGCACCATTCAATACGCTCAGGGGTCTATGATGATATTAGTCAATGAAGTAGACGGTCGGTGTATTGGTCTCCGGTCCGCTAAGTGAGTTACTTATCGATGATCATTGTAGTTCCTGGAGTCCCGGTTACACTTCGGTTATTTGATAAGAACACATCAAAGGGCCAAAAGCCTTACTAGAGTGATCGCTTTGTCTTCGCATTCTGTCTTTGCTAAAGGTGGACTACAACCTTCTTGATGATTTGTGTGGTCATGGTTCATACGTTTCTTCCAACATCATTGAATAATATTTCTCAGACCCAAATGTTGCGCCATCCTGCTATTTGCCAATACAGCTTCCTTTAGTGTGAATTCCTGACCTTTCTGAATTGTTCATACAGTTCTCGAATCCGTCAGTGAAGTATTAGTTCAATCCGCGAGAAACCCCATTTACATGGATGTTATGCCTAAACATATTTGATGGTTATATACACCATCCGATGCCCCTTTGCAATGCTCTAAAGATTCAGTTGGTCAGTCATTGGCCGCCAAATGTTAATAATTTATATATATTTCATGGTAAAATTTGCGTAACCAATTTCGTTCTATTCGGACAGCTTATTCTTGATGTATTACTTTTAATGTTATAGATAGCAAAATAAATTGTTCCCTATAGTTTTTCATTTCCGAGCATTGCGTGACAATTGGATCAGTAATTAAAAATTATAAACAAGGATATGGTCCCTAAACAATACGCGATTCAGGATCTTAATTATGACCTTGAATATTTCTAGAACTATTGGAGACAGTTGCATCAAATTTACGATTTGTGGAAGAAGATGGAACTCAGAAGTATTTTTTAGGAATGGTATGTTATGATGTATCGGAATATATTAAAATTTTGGTATGTTGCATTTTAATTTTTTGAAAAACTTATTTAGGAATCCATATTCTTTATATTTACAATTAAATTATTCCACGTTCTTAGAATTAGAAAAAAACAATCAATAGATTGATGTAAACATATTTAAATGAGTTGAGTGGAATATTTTGCATTATTTAATATTTGAGACACACATATTTGGCATTATTAGAACTATTTTTAAATCCTCGTAAAATAGAAACATTTGTGCAGAACTTTAGCCTTATTTTATGATGTGAAATTAATCCCATTGAAAAAATAGATCCGTGAAGAGAAAACTCCTTTATAGAAGGGAATTAGCCGTTTTAATTAAGTATATTAATTAATTCCTTAACATCATGATATTCATTTGGATTTTTTTTAACTAGTAACAGTGATATCGATTTTGTCAACTGCAATGAGATTTATGGAAGTTATTAAGGATTTCCCATTCTTTTTGGCAACCATTCATTAGAAAACAAATATTAATTGTTTCCACGACTGATTGAAAACATCCCATCTAAAGAAAATATTAATCATCCTGTAATGAAACTCTTTTTATTTTTCCAAGTTTTTCTTTATTATTTCCATTGATATAATTTTGCTGCATGCTTTGCGAAGAGATTTTTTTTTTTACATTGCCAGATATTAATTTGACAACTTTTTATGTCGATATAACTTCGTAAAGAGGTGATGTTTCTGTGAATCATAAAAATAGCATTTTATAATTTTCAAGTCATCATTTTTGTTTTTTCGCATTTAGTATAATCTACTTACAAACATAATGGAATTTTTTCACAAAATATATTTTTGCTTGAGTTGCGCTGTAGGAAATAACATTGTTTTACTAAAATGTATAAAAATTAATCAGAAAATGCAATAAACTCCTTCTAGGCTCATTTTCTTTCCAGATTATGGATAAAAAAATGTCAATTTTTTATGCTACTGTTCAGGGTTTTTCTATGCTACGTTCAGACTCTTTAAGGTCCTGGGCCCAGAGAAATCTTAAGATTTTTGAGGCCCTGGACCCCTATGCAAATGTAGGTCCTACCTGAAATCTTTAAAAATAGACAGTATATAGCATGCATTCCAACGGTAACTTAAAACAAATGTGCACGAGACACACACTCTCAAAAACCTAGGCACAAACCCGGTCGACCGATGACCGCATTTCGAATAAACGAGTTGTATGATTGTTCTGGTATTAGGCCTAGCTTAGACATGGACAACGGTCATCAAGTAATAACACAATCTTACCACTTTTGCCAGTTGACATGCAGTTTGAAATTCCCTGTTTTTCGGAAAATATGCACGGAGGCAATATTTGACCATTAAAATAATCCGGATCATGATCTTATTAAGACAGAGCCGAAAATGAGTGCGAGGTCTGGGGCATGGGCCCAGTTGGCCTGTGCTTTAAGACGTCCCTGCTACCGTCTAGTATCATCTCTTCATTACGACCCTCCACCCCCTCATACAAATAACAATGCGTTGAATTAAATAATACTATACTTTGACGCTAAAGCTACAATACGATCGTAACCCCTTAAGTGCTAGCGGTGTATATATACGTCTCACTCAACCGGTGCATTAAATGCCCCGGACGTATATATACGTCTTTTCGTTCTTTTCTGTGTACTGCTATCCATAAAATTATTCCGAAGGCTTTGGAAAGCAATCAAAGGACTTTAACAGTGTTTGTAAAGGATTTACTTATATCAGAGGATTCTCTCTCTCTCTCTCTATATATATATTCCTTTTCTTTCCTAGCCCCAATACATCACATTCGCATGCTGACGTGGAAAACTGAGTCATTGGGAGCGAATCACGTAACTTTTATCGGCAGTGAAAAGATTATTTGTAAATTTACAAATTATCAAGATAAGTGTTAATTCTTGTATATAATTTTATGTGTGACAAGCCCATGGGGTCACTCGTAATTATTAAATTTGTTCTTAACTTAGTATTGTTAAATTAGTTATAAAATACATTGTGCAGTACTGATAAATTTAAAAGTGTATTATATCAGTGTAAATGTTAGTTTTATTTTTTATCATGTCAGAATGTATTTTGTTTACTTTCAATACATTAATAATTTTTTTAATCTTTTGTTTTTGACTTCTCAATACGCCCGCGCCACCTCGTGGAGTTACTATGCTTCCTAGGGGGGCGCACCCCACAGTTTGAGGAACGCTGGTGCACATTGTATATAATAACATATATTATACGTGTTAATTGAATATGTTAAGGAACGCTATACGTGTACATTGTGTATATGGAACATTATACGTGTAAATTGCACATGATGAGAAACAGTTTTCTAATATTTTTAACAGGATTTGTCATACGAAACATATATAAATAATGGACTTTAAAAAAAGGAATAAATTGTAACTAATGCTTTAAATTTTTTTGTAATTACTATTATTCTATTCTTTCAAAATTTGATACAGTAGCAATCTTTAAATTATATTTAATTATTATTAACTTACATAGCACAATTGATTGCTGTATTACTTCTTGAACTTGAATTTCATTCGAATTGCAAATTTTAATCAAACGTTATACTAGCGGTACTAGTTGGTAGCTACAAAACTCTTCATCTTTATGGAGCTCTTTTTAAAATTTTTTAGTCGTTTGGAATGCTAAAATGAATATGCGTTTTGTAACGGTTATTTACGAGGTTTATCCTCTCTATAACTCGGGGTTTCTTCCATCCAAACAAATTGGTACTAAGCTAGAACAACGCTGCACCACAAAAGAACATCACTACAGAATAGTATGTAAATTGCCAGTAAGATTGTTGATTTTAGAGAAAAGTAGATGCCAGTTAACTATATTTCCACATTAACTAATTCCTGAATTATACAAAGCGTGTCCAAGAACTAAATACCGTTTTGGAAAAACCCACATAAAAAAAAATCTTTTTTCTAAGCAAAATTTATTTTTACATGATAGAGCGTGTTAAAACTATTCTTCTGCACAGTTACCACCATTATTCAGATATTCTTCATTTACCGGAAACCAACTTGTTTATGCCCTCTTCAAAGAAAGTTGACACCGGAGAAGAGAGTCACTGCTGAACAGCTCTTTGTGGAAACTTATCACAAGCAATTTTTTAGTGAACCGTCTGTTCTCATGAATTTTCTCATTCACTTTTTCAACCAAGCCATCACTTATAAGCTGGGGGTATATTTTGGAGCACCTAGTCCTTCGACAGGACTCTAATCTCCTAACGGGTAATATTGATGCCTGTAACGAGTTGTTTTGCCAGTGTAAATGGGTAATTAGTATAAAAAAGTTTGCTTTGTAGAAATGAAACAATTTAAGAGAAAATGCAGGAATGAGAGAGAAACTCTCATGACAAAAAAAAAAAAAAAAAAAAAAAAAAAAAAAAAAGAGATCTGAAAGTAGAGGGAGCGTTCTGATTGGTCGAGACAGGAGTTCGGCTAATGGGGGATATAAGATCTTAAAATGCGACAACCAATCAGAGTCATATTTTCATTTTCACTTTGCTTCCTGTCGTTGATAGTTCCACACGCGGATTCTCTGTCCTCGTCCGTGCCCCTTTCTTCACAAGCAGATTGCCCTTCATCTATCTCCATCGAGCTGGTGTATGGTTTTTCGGTGATTTTACGGCCTGGTTCCTGATCTTCATTACTTCAGTGTTCATCGATTACGTTTATTTTTGTGTTTCTCCGATTTTTTCGGAGTTTACACAATTTTGTGATTCTGTGTTCGTGTTACACGTGCACTCCTTGTCTTTTTTGACTGCTAATTGGATTACTCCTTGGATATGTCCGTAACCAGGACAGATGATGCGTCGGCAAAGGTAAGTGACATGTTTACTTATGAGCCTTTTTGTTTCGACGCGATTAGAGCAAACACTCGATTAAATAATGCAAATCTAGCGCTGATTGCGAGGAATTGTGCGACTCCCTCGAGGAGATTATCGACACACTCCAACAGCCTGACAACAACACCACTGAGAGACTTAGGGTTATAAACGAGGCCCAATGGATAGCTATAAGTGCTCGAGAAAGTCAAACAACTATTAGTTAAAGAGTTTAAGGAACAATTTTCAAAGCTTGAGCAAAATCAAGCGCGTGTTCCCACTGCTACTGTGCCTACTAAGCCTAACAAGCTTAGACAGACAAGCGTGCGACCGTTCGCCTACTCCGGCGGTCAGGGTAAAAAGCAACGTTCGGAGCAGCCGCTCCCCCACCCACTTCCACTCTTTCCGAAGTAGAAACTTCGGCTAGGAAGAGACCAATTCCGAGGATGACTCGGGAGTACAAATTACACAGAAGGACGCCACTTCCACGCCGTTCTTGGCGTGTCTGAAGATGCCGTTAAAGGCGACGATCCTTCAATGAAGACGAGGGTGAATTTATATTAGTCACCAATAAGAAACGCGTTGCCTCGATCGTCATCGACGCAGGCAGAAACGCTACCGAGCTCCTCGACCAGCTAGGGAAACATACTGGTACTCCACTCGAGGGGCGCTTTGAAACGGGAAACTCCGCATTTTCCCAAAGTCCGTTATTGAGCACAGACAGCTCCAATCTTACATTGCGGAAAACAAGTTGCGGTCCCACACATTTGAGATGGACCATAACAAACAACTTAAATGCGTGATCAGAGGGTTACCCACTGATTTTGACCAGGTAGAACTAATGCAGGAACTCCGTGACTTTGGGTTCGATCCCAGTCACATCACACTGCTAAAAACAAGCAGACACAAGCCAACATGCCATTATTCCTGGTAACCCTTCCTAGAAACCTGACAATCAGGGAATATTCAATATAACACACATAGGGTTTTTTAGAGTCAAGCCGGAGCCTCTAAATAAATCAAAAATGCCTCCTCAGTGCTATAGATGCCAGGAGTTTTACCATCACTCTAGGTTTTGTAATAGAGCACCTAGATGTCTTAAATGCTCAGGGGGTCATCTCACCTCTGATTGTAAGAAAATATTAAGGCCCAGCTAAATGCGCAATTGCAGCGGCCGCACCTGCAAACTATCAGGATGCCCCAAGAATCCCATAACAACACAAACACAAGAGGAATCCAACAAAGAAACCAGCCCGACAGGTGAACACCGGCGCACGCGCCAGAACACCACACCACCCAACAACTGTACTCGGCTGCAGTTAAGAGAACACGAACCAAGAATCAGTTAACACAGCTAGTTGATGTGCAGATGGCACAGATGATGAGCAGTGGGGACAAATGTTGTCATCCTCCAAACTAAAATTTAAAACCAAAATTCAATAATCACGCGAATAGTAATTCTCTCAGGTTTTTTAGCTGGAATGCTAATGGCTTGAAAAATAATTTGGAAGAACTTAAAGACTGCATTTAGATTATCATCCTGACTTAATCGGATCAGAAACACATCTTCGTCCTTCGGACAGAGTTAGCATTCCAAATTTCACTTGTCACAGAAGTGACCGCACAACACACAGAGGAGGGCACTGCTCTCTTTGTGAAAAACTCAATCAGACACCACGCCATTATTAATAACTCTAACACCTTTGAAAATAATCGGTGGTCATACAAGCAGGAACAACACCAAAATTACTGTGGCGTGTATCTATAGACCTCCACACGGCTCCATTAATACACGGAATTCGATGCAATTCTCAACCATAACAACAAAGCCTTTCTATTCGGTGATTTCAACGCCAAGCACCCGAACTGGAACCCAGGCAGGGCATGTACAAATGGTAGTATTCTATGCAATTGGGCCTTGGGTCTGCATTGAATATTATCGCTCCCGACACTCCAACTCATTTCAACACTATCATACTAGCAACATTTTGGACATCGGCTTTGCAGCTAATCTGTCTCACACTGATGTTTTTACAATTAATACTCTTAGCAGTGATCACGATCCAGTTATCTTTGATATTGCTACTAATAATGTGTTACCAGAAATACTCAGAACTTTAAAAACCACAAACTGGACTAAATATCAAGATATAGTTTATCACACCATACCCGGTAACCCACGATAGATGATCTGGACTCAGCCGTTCAAATTATACCAGTATGATTGCTAATGCTCTTTCTGCTTCCACTTCCACTAGATTAATTAACACTCCTCACCTTCGCTTCCTGAAACATAAGAGAGCTCATTAGGCTAAGAACAGATTTAGGAAACTCTGGAATCAAACCAGATATCACCATACAAACGTGAAGTAAATGCTCTCATTAGACAGATCAGATAGAAATCAACCAACATAAAAACAGGACCTGGAAAAATTCTTATCTACTTTAATCCCAGGACAATTCTCTTTATCATTTACATAGAAAGATCACAAAAAACATACTGCCATCCCACCCCTCCATGGTTCGAGTGGGTTGGTATATTCAGATTTCGATAAGGCGGAGGCTTTCAAAGAGACACTTGAAGTCACTTTTCAGGAAAATGCCGAACCTTATAGTGATGACAAGATCGAAGAAGTCGAAAATTTAGTCTTTGACTATTTCGACAACTTCACAACAGACACACCACTCCACTAACTTCTCCTTCTGAGGTACGAGGCATCATTAAGAAACTGAAGAATAGAAAGCTTCTGGTCCAGACCAAATTCCCATATCGCTCTTAAATACTTAACTTTAAATGCTATCACACATCTACTAAGATTTACAATCAATGCCTCATTAAAAATCACTTTCCTACACCGTGAAGCAAGCAAATGTAGTCAGCTGCTAAATTAGGGCAAATAACACGTTTCCACAAGGCTACAGACCAATTAGTTTATTAAACGCCACTGCTAAGATTTTTGAACGAATAATTTTAACGAGAATACAAACGCACTGCAAAGCCATAGATTGCATTCCCCTGAACACATGGTTTCAGGGAGGGCCATTCCACGCTACACAATTGATACGATTACTACATTATTAATGAAGGTTTCGCTAGCAAATTATACACTGTCGGTGTCTTTCTTGATGTCAAGAGGGCATTCGACAAGATGTGGCATGATGGCCTCACATACAAATTAATTAAACTCAACTTCCTGGGTATTTAATTAAAATTATACATAATTATTTACGAAACAGAACCTTTCGTGTTCGCGTAAATAATGACTATTCAAATTTTGGTGCTTGCCAAAGCGGCACCCCCAGGGTAGTACCCTTTCACCGTGTTTGTACAACATCTACACTCACGATTTTCCACACCACCCACAGTTAGTACCTGCTGTTCGCGGATGACTCCGCGTGTTAACACAGGGTTCTCAGCTCAGTTACTCATTAAAAGCTATACAAAGATTCTAGATACTTTAGAAAATTGGCTTACAGACTGGAGAATTGCAATTAATGTTGACAATCTCAAGCAATAGTATTCCGGAAGTGGGGGCCATCGACCCTCCCTTCCAACTCACACTTTTTGATGACTACATACAGTGGGTTCCGGTGGTAAAGTACCTGGGCTTACACTTAGATAGTAGACTAACCTTCAGAAAACACATCGACTATCTCGCAGATAAATTCTGGGGAAGGATTCATTTGGCTATTTCCCTGGTCGGGAAAAAGTCTCCTCTCTCCCTAGAAAATAAAGTCATTCTTTACAAGCAAATTTGCGCCAGTGATTACTTATGCAGCCCTGTTTGGGGAGCTGCAGCCCCACCCACATGAAAAAATTCAAATTGTTCAAAATAAAATACTTCGCGTCATGACTAACGCACCTTGGTACGTTAGAAACGACGTGATACACTACGATTTACACATGGAGCCGATATCTAGTTTCATCACTAAGTTATCCAGGAATGTTTTTAGAACCATCGAAAATCACGATAACCCCATATAAAAGCACAAACATTATTTACGTATCCACATCCTAAGTTAAAGTATGCTTATGCCACTACAAAGTGGGCTTTGCCTCTTAAACCTCCTTAGACACTACAAAAAACACTAATTTTATACATCTACAACACCAAATGCTCTAATGCGCCGAAACGGACTCTTAGTGAACTGTCACTGCCGCCCGCTCATATTGGTTGCCTCCTCTTTTTTTTTGTTAGGTGATCGTTTTCCTTCCTTGCGCTTCCTCCCGATTTCTCCCCGGTTCGTCGCCTGCGCGGCCACCTCGGAGCCAGTTCCTCTGCCCCACGCCGGGGTTACTTGATTTTTTATTTTTCTCTCATGGATTTGCTATTCTTTTCACACTGGGTAAAAGCGCTACGCGCTGTAGACCGCAAATTCTAATTTTAGTTTAGTTAACCAATCAGAGTGAGTCTGTCGTTCAACAGAGTTAAACGACAGATCGGAGGGTGAGAAAAGTTAAATAAAGTATTTAAGATAAGAAGAATATTGCAAAAATTATTGATCCAGTGGAGAATTGCATGAGAAAATAAATTTAGACTACGCTTGAGCTGGAAACAGAGGAACAAATTCCTCTGACCAGACAGTGAGTTTTTCTTGTGGGTTATCTGAGTTAGCAGATTTTTCCATTTCTTTTTAAAAGAGTTGGGAATAGATCAAATATCTTTTTGATTCCCATTATAGCATGGAGGAAAGTGAATTCGGAATTTTGGTTTTGGGTGAAATTCATTATCTCCGAGGGAATATTTTCTTTTTGGTTAGATTTAAAACAATTAGATGCCGAGGGATCGTTCACGCATGCTGCCATCTGTTGTTGGGTTTTGGTGCTAGTAACTTGAGCGAAACTCAATCCGGGAACAATTAGGGATGTGTTAACTTGGGGAGTTTCATGACGGTTTTTATTTTCTTTGGGGCTTTTGCTCTTGCCTTTTTTGGGTTTGGGGTATAAGGGACATTCAGATGAGGAGGCCATGAGGCCTTTAGCATTGCAATTTATGCATGTTGGATTTTCGATTTTATCTTTGATGCTACACTGTCCTGTCCTGTGGTTTTCACCACATTTCAGGCATCGTGTAGTCATCCTGCAGTTTTGGGTGGCGTGGGGTTAAAATAGTTACAGTTAAAGCACTGTGTAACTCTATTGCTTCTGTTGAAAGGATCGATTTTAATTTGCATGAAAAGGCAGCTCCGAATTTTGAAAATGTCATCGACATTTTCATCTTGGGCTACCTCTATCATGAAAATTGGAAGCGGGTCTTTAGTTTTAAAGTTTTTTAGTTGGGCTATTTTAACGATTTTAATTCCTTGGTTTATTAGGTCATTTTTAATATCCTCAGGATCTGTGGAGCCCAGAAGGCTCTTAATTACAAGTTTTAATGGTCGGTTTGCGGGGGAATCACTGACGTAGTGTTGAACTTTTTGACTGGTTAAGTAATCAGTAATTTCCTGGTGGTGATCTTGGTTTTCAGGTTGTATTTTAATATAGCCTGCAGTGTGGGTGTTGGTTGCCGATGGGTATTTCCTATGCAGATCCTGCAGAATCAGGTTATAGTCCGGAAAAAGCTTCATCATGATGGGTCTTACTTTTATTTTTGGGGCAGCAGGGGTGACGTCCTCGACATCTTCATTTTCGGTATTTAAAATGTTGAAGCTATTGCTGGTTTAGATGTTATTCGTATTCTCCTCTGGATCAGCCGTAACCTTTGCAGTTTTACGGGGAAATTTAAATTAGTTAAGTTGTTTATCAGGGTTATTTTCGACGCTAGTGGTCATTTTAGAAGGTCCTGCTATTTGTTCGGCAGGTCTTTTCTTAGAGGGTTTATTTTTAGGTTTTGGGTCAGTTTTAACATGATGTTTACAGTGGGGCATTGGGCAAGGAAACAACTCAAGCATCTTACCCTCAAGGGCGGCGATCTTTCCAGCGACGCTTGCAGCTTCTTCCTCCAGTTTCTTGGCTGTTTCTGTCATTTCTCCATTGAACTCATTTTCTATGTGTATCATCTTGCCGATGTATATCTTCCTTGCGTTGTAGATTTTTATTTTCGTTTCATAGTCATGGATCGTGCAGAAAATCTGGTCATCAGTTAGGGTGGAGGCATCCAAATCCTCCATATCCACGCTTTGGACTTCATCCTGAAATTCCTTTGAAACCATCACTTACAACAGAAGACAACCCACTTAATGCTTCGTCTTGATCATTGGTTCGTCCATCATTGAACTGACAAACCCAATTTCTCACTATTCCATCACTCATTACATTTTCACCAAAAGCCTCTACAGGCTAATGATGAATTTAAACTGG
>BMAO01027174.1:0-15406 GCA_019973975.1 Trichonephila clavata | reverse complement strand
TGTGCAACGCTCTTATGTTCTGAAATCATTTATTCGAGTTCTACAACCATTTAAGTTCCTAAGGAATGTGTCATTTCTTTTAAATAAGCAGTACTTCAATCTATATAGAAGTCGAATTTTTTACTGTGCTCGCTTTTTTTTTTACTTATTTTTAACGCTCAAATTTTTATTCCCGGCGTATAACACACACAAGTAAATTTCAATCTTATTTTTTGTGTTAAAAGTGCGTGTTTATACCCTGTATTTAACGGGACATATATGCCACGTAAATTTTAATGAAGAGAGGATACAAACTTTTCTTTCTGTATTTTCATAATTGAAAACAAAATGTTAAAATAGATTTGTATTTTTATACCATTTGTACAGTTCCATAAATAAAATTGAAAAAATTTGAGGAATTAATTTTTTTTTTTTTGATAATGTATAGTTAAGCAAGTATAAATGGAAATAATAATTTTTTCCATAATACACAATTTTTCTTTCACTATTATGTACGAACTTTATGTTGAAGATGAAGGTTAGGGTTCCATAATGCACAAGCTTAGCACCACTTCATCGCCTAAGTCGGTACCAGCAACAGAAAATATATTAGTTTCCCATTTTGGTCAATGATATATATATAGTTGGACCTATATTGAACTACTTTGCTAAATGCCGTGAAAAAGCTCGTTATGTAGAAAATTCGTTAATTCAACTTTCAATATATTTTACGAAGCACTTAAGACAAATTTTAATTTCATAAACACAATTATTAAAAAAGGGATTATCCCCCCCCTCCTTTTTTGCAAATCAATTTCTATTATATTACATATCTTAATCATCAAAGAGAAATTTGTAAAAAAACAAGAGAAAAAAAACATTGTCCAGAAGTACTTTGGATTTTCAGCTTTAAAAAAGATGCATTAAATTAAAATTAATGAATTTTAATGAAATTTTCTAATTTTAGACCTACAAGCAACATTTAACATTTTTTTATAACGAGTAATTCTAAGCATATATTATATGCGCCCTGAAATTTAATTACTAGTACAGTCTGTTAATTTTGCTTGAAAAAAAAATTATTTTTCATAACGCGCTTCGCCCTCAAAACTGTGCACAATGAATTCAAAACCTGTTCAGCAGTATTTTCTCCACACTGTAACCTACGTCGAACCGTTTCAAATTATTTTACCATTTTATCTTACGAAGCTCCTGAAAAATTTTAAACATAGGGAGAAAAAAAATCTGGTCACATAAGAAAAAATTCGCTAAATAGAAAATACACTTCGCTCTTTAGAGATTATTTTACGGAGAAGATCCTGAACTGTTCTTGGTTCCAGGAAAAAGTTTGCAAAATAGAGAAATCCGTAAAATAGAGGTTCGTAATAAGGAGGTCCGACATACATACACACACCTATATATATATATATATATATATATATATATAATCAAAATTTCTCTACAAGAGAGATGATTCAACATGATTAATACTTAAAAGAATATCAATTGCTAGATAACAAGACAACAGAATTTAGAAAGAGATATGAAAAATTGAAATAACACAGTAAAATATAAAAGAATGGATGCTTCAGTATTATCAACATTGCTGACTTAGGATATATATATATACTAGCTGTTACCCGCCCGCTTCGCTGGTATTTCATGATGTTTTATAAATTTTTACTGCTTATATATATGTATAAATTATTGATATCTAAGTCCTAGCATTAAGAATTCGATTGAATTGAAAAATATACTTATACCTGTAACTGTCACCTGTTGATAAAAAAAAAGGGCAGAACTCATCTAATTTGTATTTTCTAAAAATCTCTAAAATTGAAGTATAGAATGATTTTTGCTCTTTCGTAACTCAAAAACCAAGTGGATTCCCACCAAACCAATTTTCGGTGGATCTCTACTCCGTAAATTGAACATGCAAGCCAAATTTCAAGTCTAAATCTAGCAGAAAAAAACAAAAGTTTTACTATCAATATCCCCGTAATCCCGTTGAGAGCCGTTTTCCAAAATTACCGCTCTTAGCGGATTTCAATTCAACAAAAGAAAAATGCAAACCAAATTTCATTATTATAGTCCTTGTAGCTCGAAAAAAGTAATTTTTTGTCAATACGTCCCAGTAACCCCCTGCAACCCCCCAGAACTTGATTTGATTAAAATTTATTCTTAGTGGATCCCTATTCAACAAAAGAAACATGCTTAACAAATTTCAAGTATATGGGTCTAACAATTAAAAACAGGAATTTTTTCTGTAACTCCTCTTGACCCCGCGCAAACATCTTTGGGGGTCAATTTTCATTTTACTCTTTGTTAGAGGAACTCCATTTCATGAAAGGAACATACCTACCAATTTTCAAGCAGGATGATCAAGTAGTTTAAAAATGGAAATATTTATCGATTACGCCTCTTAATCTCCCGAAATTAAACTTAGTAGTTGATATTCGCGAAACCCATTTTGTAGCGGTTCTCTACTTTACGAAAGGAATATGCTTATCAAATTTCAAGACTGTACGTCGAACAGTTTAAAAATGGGGATAATTGTCTATAACGCCACTTGAGCCCCCGCAACGCCACTTCTGGGTCTGTTTTCACAAAACCCATTTTGTAGGGGAATTGCACTCTATGAAAGGAATCTGCTTAGCAAAATTTGAAGACTGTGCGTCCAATTATTAAAAAAGGCAAAAAAATTATCAATAACGCCCCTTGAACCCTCGCAACACCACCTAGGGGTCGATTTTCACAAAACAAATTTTGCAGTGTATTTCTATCCTATGAGAGGAATCTGCTAACCAAATTTCAAGACTATGAGTCTAATAGTTTAAAAGAAGAAATAATTATTTATATCTGCCCTTAACCCCCGCAACACCCCTTGGGGTCAATTTTCTCCAAACCCGTTTTGTAGCGGATATTTACTCCATGAAAGAAACATTCCTACCAATTTTCAAGCAGGTAGGTCAAATAGTTTAAAAACGAAAATATTTATCTCTTACGCCATTTATTCCCCTGCAACGCCACTTAGAGATCTGTTTTCACAAAACCTTCTTATAGCTGATCTCTACTCTATAAAGACTGTGCGTCTAATAGTTTAAAAATGGAAATAATTATCTATAACGCCCTTAAGTCCCCTCAACGCACTTGGGGCAATTTTCACGAAACCCATTTTTAGCGTATATCTACCCTATGAGAAGAATCTGCTTACTAAGTTTCAAGACTGTACGTCTAATAACTTAAAAATAAAAATTTATAACGCCCCTTAAACCCCCGCCCCCGCAACACCCCTTGGGGGTCTTGTGAGGATTTTTTGAAATGTTCGACACACGGGAAAAATTATTAATTATTAAGTATTTTGAGTGTTTTATTAAAGTTTGTTCAAAAAAGTTTTTGGCTTTTTATTTTTTAAATCACTGATATTAAAAGTTTTAAAAATAATTTTTATTTAAACGCAACGATATTGATTCATTTCACAGTATGAAATTCAAAAAGTAAATAATACTATGTGATAAAAATATATTTAAAAATATTTCCTTATAATTTTTATGATATTTTTTTTCTTATATTCTACTGTTCTTCAATAAATCAATCTTTAAGAATAAAAAAAAACCATCGGTTGTGATGGGTTATATGAGGGAATTCCCCTTTTTCTACGCAGCGAGACTCAAAACTACCTCAACTTTTCCCATCTTCCAAACACAAAGCTAACGCAACGTGAATGACCTTGACGAAATTCAGAAATAACGTCGAGAGAACCGAATGAGCATCCCTTCCGGGAATCTGGCAACGTTTTTTCAGGATTCTTCACATTTCCGGCTATAAAAAATTATGGCGTGATAAATTGAAATGAAAACCATCCTATCTCTCAAGTTGGATCGAACTGCACATGGTGTGCAAATTTTATTATAATCGGTTAATGGTTCAGGAGTCCATTGAGGACAAACATTGTGACGCGAGATTTATATATATAAAGATATATACCGTATTTACTCGAATGTAAACCGCCCTCGATTTTGAGCCACACCCCAATTCTATACACGTTTTTGTTAAAGAGAAAAAAATTGTGTAAAAAATTAATCAATATATTCCATATTTAATAAATTTTTAAAAAATTAATGATAAATAAGAAGTTATAACAATTAATTTATTTTACCAGTACTAAAAAGTTCCAAATACATAAATGAAACTACAATTACTCTAATTGTCAGTATCGTATTTCGAAAATGATTCGTCACTCCCAGTGGCTACCACAAGGGGGTGTTTGTTCTAGGGGTCCGAACTCCCCTCCCCTCAAAGGCCTTGAGTTTTGTTCGATTGATGATAATCCTATATATATATAACGTAAAATTTAATTAAGTACTTGTAATTAACAATTTATTTTATTAATTAATGCTGATTATTAATTCAATAATTTATTTTTTATTGTTTTTTGTTAACAAAATTGACAAAATCTGAAAAATCAATTGGTGTTGTCTTGAGGTATGATGCGAGTTGGGGGACTTTCGACCATGGACCCCCCACCACCACCCGTTGAAAATTTTTTGTGTGCACTACAGGTCACTCCCATTGTGGAGCAGTGGTGCTGGAGTCACCACTGCCCCACATTGTGTCGTCTCAAGTGTCATCCAATGCATTTGTTTTGGCAATATTTTTTAAAAGAGTGTTTTTTTTGAAGAATGTAAAAGAATTATTAGAGACTGCTGAACATTTACAAATAAAAATTATATCATTTTACTTACGGCCTAGACGTATATTTGTTTCATCCGTGTGAAATTTTCAGCGACCCTTGTCTGTTTTCGTTTTTCTCTGCATATAAAATTGCCTCATAGTGAACTCGTCTGGATGCTGTTACCGATATCTCATTGAAATTAAGCGATTAAAAGAAAGCGCGTATACAAAAAATTTCCTAAATACGAGCAGACAACGATATACTGAATACTGGAGATAAACCAGTAAAAGAGGTTGATCTTCGATGCAAGTGGCCGGAATGGACGGTTATATTTTTTTCGATTTGAAAGGGATGGAAACTCAATTTCCCCCATCCAACAAGTGTTTTGCCTTCAATTCTAAGCCGCACCCACTTTCAGGGGCTTTAACACTGGAAGAACAGCGTGGCTTAGATTCGATATGATATATGTATGCATGAAGGGTTTTCACTTTAAATATAGCTCTAAACATTTTAAATTACAGAATCCTACAATGCACTTCGTAGATGTATTTTTTGGGTGGACCGTAGACTTCTATACCAATAAAAAAAAATTATTACTTTAACTGAATTTTATTTTCAATAAATATTTCATTAAGTACTAAGGTATCGGCGAGGGAACTCGTAATTTTTAACCACTGTTAAGAGATGAATTCAACAACTGAGACAATCGATAACATTTTACATTTCCTCTTTTTATATAAAAATATGCAATAAATTAAAGTAATGTTGATTAAGTATGATCTCATTACATTTATTTTAATTATCACATAACTTTTCATTGTATACATACCTCTCTTGGCTTAAAATAACTATTCTCGGGGGAGGGGGAGACCAACAGTAAAATTTCTGATTATAATTTATTAAAATTCCTTTCAAGAACTATTTTACAGTTTCTTTTGTTAACAGTCGAGATCTTTCGTCAATTACGAATAAGATTTAGACACCAAATTTTTTTTTTCAAGATGTTCATAATATACGACATTGTAAAACTAAATATTTTTAATAATGCACATATTCTTTTGTAAAGCTAAAAAAGATAGCTCTATTTAATACAATAAAAAACAAACAAGTATGAGTTTTGACCAAATTGACTCCCTTTCAAAGTGCTCGAATACCTTAATTTCAGTGAAAAACCTTGAATATTAAAAAAATTTTAATTCGATACTTGATGGAAAAAATAAAATTGATTTTAGAGTTACTTAGAATTTTTGGAAATAATCACATGCGCTCAATCATTTTTATTATTCAAACTGTTTAGAGCAGTGGTCTTCAAAACCTGTTCCACAACGCATACCCAAGGGTTCCACGAGTCACAATAAAAAATATCGAAAAGTAATTTATAAGTATGTATGCAAATTACTATTTGTATGAAGTTTGTATAGTTACGAGTATCTAAAACTCACCCTATTCATTAAAACAAAGTTTTATTTATATATAATAAACTTTATTTTTCACCACTATTTAAACATTTGCTAAAACAAAAGAATATTAAAACATTTTATCTTTGTATATATCTATTTCCTACTAGATTGTGAATGTTCTATTGTTTACTTATCCATGCACGAGAGAATTTTATACTAGTTAATAAACACAGTGCCTTGCATAACTAAATAATTTTATAATAGAAAATGCACCCTTTTGCAATTGGAGAAAAAACACCTATAATGAAGCAAAAGAAGAAACTTATCAACAGAATCGATGTTAAAATTTAAATTTAAGCAAGAAATTTTCCAAAATTTTAGGTTGCAAATTCATGAAAAATACACACTATTTCTCACACACTGTAAACATTTTAATGCCATTCAGAGCATTGTGCTTAAGTGAAATATATTTCTCAACGTGTGAGTGGCTACAAAATCAAAGTATAAAAACAAATCAAAAGCAGAATATGAAATGCGATTGCAAATAATTTCAATAGATATAGACTTCGACAACTTGTATGAAATAAAGCAAGCAAATATCCCAGGTACTATACATAATGTGAAACGAGCCCAATTCCCCTCTACCCTGCGACCCGGCTAAAGTGTGGAAGGAAATAAAGGATCGTTCGACATGATAAATTTCAACTATTTTATTTACAACTTTAAACGACTCAGACACAAATAACACTATCAATAAGATAATTCAGTCAAGCAATAGAGGGAAGAGACGAGATTCGCGTTTGGAAGATACATATAATATGTGGGTCTTCCTTAATATTACTTACACAGAACCGCCTAACGTTTTTAACACTGTAATCATCAACGTAATATGAAGTTGACAGTACCTGACTTTAGGCAGTCTTGTAATCAATTGTAAATACGTTCTCTTCTTGATTATAATCCTCTACCTTGTAACTATCTTGTCACCTCTTGTTTGCTAAACTTCTGACGTTTTAACTTTCAATTTACCTATCCTCTTCACTGCCAATTCACTAACTATTCACTATTTTCTTCACTTCTAATCCATTCACAATTCACTAACTTTTAAATTCACGTAGGAAATATATATAATAAACTTAATTTGCATATCACGTTTCCTTCTTCAGAAGATTGGTTAAAATTTGCTGACCGTCGTTTGCTGATTGTGGCGTATAGATCCGTCACAAATGTTTGAGTAGGTGACACTTAAATCCCAAACTAATAGTATTAAGGAGTAAATTATATTAAAAATATAGATATAAATTTAATAAATGCAATACTTCTTTTAATCGCCTTTTCATAAAGTACCTAAAAACCTTACCTTTTCATAAAGTGTTATTCTACTTTAAAATTATTTTGAGATATATTCTTCTAAAAGTATGTGTGTGGAATGGGGGTCCACGTGAAAACACTTTCTAGGTTCCGTGAGTTGAAAAAGTTTGAAGAACACTGGTTTAGAGCAATTCTAGTCGTGTTTCTCCAGTTTAAAAAGTCCTTAAGTTGTGAAATATATACGAAAAACCGAATAACGCATGAAAAGTCGATTTAAGACTTCAATTACTTGAAAACTGCAATTTATGAGGAATCAACATGAAACAAATAATCTTAGAGATTGTAATTTTAAAAAAAAATGTGTACGTACACTGTACTAGAAAGACAAAAAAATTATAAATTTCAATACGAATATTTTTTAACACAAATTATTATATGTTTCTAAAAACGTATTTTGTGTAATTAATTGTATAGCGCTCATAAAGTGCATCGCTGAAAAAATTCCAGGTTTCATTTAAGGTATCTAACTACATGCGACATTTTTTTTTTTTTTTGAAAAAATGGAGATATGGGATGTTTTGTGGTTTTTAGATTTGTTTATTACATTTTAAGATGAATATGCTAAAATTAAGAAGATCGAAAGAAATTATTACTAAAATGGGTAAAAATTTACAAAAAAATAACATAAACGGGCCCATTTTGTACCAAAAGTTTATAAACAAAGTTTAAATTTTTCAATTCTAAAGTGTTGCTATGTCATTCATCCTTTAAATGAATTTCAGGATAAGAGATATTTTAGATTTTACAAAAACTAGAGCACTTTGTCTTAGTTATTATAGGAAAACGCTTAAAAAAACAGCGATTATATTAACATAAGGGACTGTAAGTTTTGCAATAAAACAGTGATTGATAATTCTGAAGGTTAAAACGCTTCTACTATTATACAGAACATATACAAAAAATCTCAGTTAATTATTTTCAAAACATTTTGAGCAATTCCTGTCCCCTTTGAGCATTAAAAAAAACACACATTTTGAGTAAAACACGTTTTATAAAATTGACATCTTGCTTAAAGTAATGACATCTGCTTTTACTAAAACACTTGTAGTTTTTGTTCTAGTGAACGGAAAATAAAACCATAAAAAAAATTGTCAATTTTTGGCAAAATTCACTATTTTAGGGTAGTCGGATACAATAAATCTGAAAGAAATGTATAGGTATTTGAAAATATATATACAGTTAAATCTATATATAGCGAACCTATATTTTGTGAACTTTTTCCTGGAACCAAGAACATTTTACTCTTTTCTTCGTAAGATAACCTCCGAATCGCGAAGTACATTTTCCATTGAACGAACTTTTTCTCCTGTGATTCGATTCTCCTTTCCTCCCTATTTTTAAATTATTTCAGGATAATTTTCAAGTTATTCTCTCTTTTAGCACATTTTATGGTGAACACCAAAAAAAAAGACATTGCAGTAATGTTTGAAACAAAAAACTCAGATAAAATTAGCATATTTAATTAGTAGTTAAATACAAGGACGCAAGTGTCCTTAATTAAAGTTACTGGTTATAAAATAATGTATATTTAAAATAACTTGTAGGTTTAAAATTAGAAAATTTCCTTTAAAATTATTTTTTAATATATAGAATTATATTTTTTAAAGTTGGAAATACAGAGTATACAATTTTTTTCCCTTGTTCTTGCAGATTTCTCCTTTTGATGGGAAAGATAGATAAAAATGAATAAGTATATTAATTTTCAGAAAAAGTGTAAAAAAAATTACTTTTAAAAAATTATATATAGAATTCATGAATTTAAAAAAAAATTTTATGTGCTCTCTATAAAATATATTAAAGCATAAATCTCTATTTAACGAATTTTTTCCCGGTATTTAGCGACTTCTTTAAATAGAGGTCCGACTGTATATTCGTATGAAGAAAAGGTTATACATTTCAAAAAATATATATTGGGCGTAAAATAAATATGCACCAAAATAAACGAGAAAGTACTCTTAAATAAATTAGCATTTTAATTTAGAAAATGATAAGTCCTGAGATTGACTGCTGGCTCGTATTTGTTCAAAGAACACAATATAAAGCGGTTTTTTTGTTTGTTTTGTTTTGTTTAGGAATGATAGTACAAAAAGTGACAGGTTCAGTTATAAAAAAGAAAAGGCATGGAAGAAAACATCAATTACTTATACTGCATCCTTAACTAACAATGATACATGCTCGCAGCATCAGTTGGGTTAATTATTATTATTGAAGCTACACAAGAGCTGTTGACGAAGGTCTTCACGTAATTTTTAAATTCCCTCAAGTGACGCCTGTGAATTGACACCCCACTTGTTACGTTTCATCAACACGTCAAACTCAAGGACTTCGAGCATCGAATCATGAGAGAGTGAGTGAAAATTAACATCGCACTGTTTTAGCTACACGTGGGCTTTTGGTGACGGACCTCGTAATATTGATCCATGGTCAAGTGACGAAAATGACACCTGAGCTGCTCCGCTCTCTCCTAACTACCACACCACACAAACGGGAGGACGTTTGAGCTCTCGAAAAGTTTAACGCACACGGTGGGTCTTCAGTCTTAGTGGGCTCGAACTCATGACACGCCAGTCAGGAGTCCATTACCTTGGCCAATAGACTACTGCGGCCACCTCTGTATCTGGATCAACATATATTTGTGAGCAAAGTTTTTCTTGTATATGAAGATCACCAATAATAAATATAGATGCGAGTCGGCTGACATAAACTTGCCAGCTGTGATAAATATTAAGTAAGCAATCTCACACTTGATTTCATACAAAAAAATGTAGAAAACTATGATAGTGTTCATTTGTCTCATTAAACTTTTTCCAAAATTAAATTTTCTTGCAGCTAGAGATATGAAATTGACGCAATAAGTAAGCGAAATAAAAAGGACACTATTTTATTCAACTTATTTATTGATTTTTATGGTGCAATTTATACCCTTTCAAAGTGAATTAACGAATGCAATCATTTTAAAATGGTGTGAGTCTCAGGTAACCTTTGTGTCCCTCGAGCCACGGGCGTAGCTAGTCCTGTGTGGGTCCTGTATCAAAGTTCCTTGTGGGCCCTGTATCAGAGCTCCTTGTGGATCATTTTTTGGAAAAGAAATAAAAGAAACTTATTTGAAAGTGTCAGAATGTTGACACATTTTGGAGGCCCTGCAGCTGGAGGCTCCGTATAATTGATACGGCGGTAGCTATATATACGCCCTTGCCTCGAGCCAAAACAATTGCTTACCCTTGTTCGAGGGCAACATGTTAGCAATTGACGATGGACCTCGTAATTTTTAACCACGATCAAGCGATACTTGAGCTGGCATCCTAATCCTCTAACTTCCCCACCACGCCAAATTGAATACCTTGAGCCTTATATCATTTGATGCAAAAACGATCTTTCTACAGGAACTCAAACTCATGATTGGAAACGATAGCCGTGAGTTCAAGTCCATTTCCCCTCGGTTACCGTGGTCAACAGAACTGCTAACCAGGGTGTAGCTACCTCTGTATCAGCCGTATCAAGGGCCGCCGGAGCCCCCAAGCTACTGGTGCTCTAACGTGTTTTAATAAAAAAAAAATCGTAGAATGTTATCAATAGTCCCATTAGCAGAGTTTCCATCTCCAAAAATGTCCCCCCCCCTTTCCAGGAATTTTGGTACAGTGGGAAACTAGCTACCATTTTTACCACATTTCGTTAGCCCCTGCTGTTTGTTTGTGAACCATAAGAGAAAGGAGAGAGGCAAGAAAAGTTACATTTATTTAATATATTCGAGTAAAAAGAAAGTAATTTAAAATAACAGTTACATGTTTCCACGTCATATTTTTGTCTGTAGGGAGAAAAAGAAGAATTTCTTGACAACATTAATATAGATTACAAGTCTATGAATAAATCTGTGTTGATGAGTTGTCATATTCGCGCCAAAGAATACACAGCCCTACTTCCTGTACAACTTTGACACCTGCTCAGCACCAGTCCGAGTGACTACAACGCCTTCTGTAGGGGACCATACCTAGGGGAAAAGCAAGTTGAATTACCCTCGTCACCCGTCGTCGTTTTTATAGTGTTTAAAATAACATCATTTGGGGTTGTCAGCTGTCGCTCCCCGCAGACAGAGATTATCTTTAAATAAATACCTCGTTTGGATCTAAGTAGTTATCATTGGTCCAAGAAGAGCCGCTTTTGTTGAAGTCCTTTCAAGAAAAGGAAACGTGGTGTTTGGAAGGGGGGTTGAAGTGTCTCTCTCTCCACATCTGTTTGCACCGAATCAGGGGACTCGCGCCTTGTCTCATCGTTCTAAGACTCAGGTCTATTTTCGACCAGTTTATCAAACGGATTGAGGGTTGTGGAAGAAAGTGCTGAGTGATGAGTGCGTTCTTGGGACTAAAGCCTTTTTTTGTTGTTGACAGTGATTAGCTTCAAAATTAGATTTGGGATTCTTTCTGATGTGTATGAGGATCAAATGGATTTGTAAGTTATAAAAGAATGAGAGGCCTTTTTTTTGTTCCATTTTTGTACGATAGCAGTTGGTTATGCAATCCTCCAAGTTCTGTTTTATTTTTTGACGTCATAGCTTCGAATAGGATTTGTTGTTTCTCTTTTGCTATTTTCCTTAGATTTAGAGGGAACTTTGAAAAAAATCAGGCTTTATTTATTATTATTTTGTATTTGACAAAAAATAGCGATTGTCGATGTATAAATCTGTACTCGCTTTTGTAAATTAAGATTGTTTATTGAAGTTTAATTTCAAAGTTCTCGTAATTTTGATGCATGATTAAGCGACAAAGATGAAACCTGCGGGGCACCACAATCTCCGTATATTTACACTGCTCCAACACGAGGACTTTTAGCCTCGGAACAGTTAACGTGTATCGCCTTTTGTACTAGTCCAGTTTTTGTGGCACCAGAGCTTGAACCCACGATTTGACGGAATTAATGCTAGTCACGAGTTCGTGACCATGACCACTCGTTTGAGTAAAATAAATATCCAGTTGATAAAAATTAAATGTTGAATTATTCGTATATACACTTACGCTGAATTATCCATCATCGCTGAATTCCAAATTGAAATGAGACACACAAAATGACTAGCAATAGAAAGCAGAGTTAATTTGAAGATCTATTTAATGTTACATTAAATTTTTATTAACCGAGACATTACGTAATATTTTAATGCTGGATCATAACTAAGCACACACTTTTATTTATCACCAACTTAGCAAATTATTATCATTATTATTGGATAGAAGTTCAATACAACAAGCAATATATATATATATATATATATATATATATATATATATATATACTAGCTGTTACCCGCCCGCTTCGCTGGTATTTCATGATGTTTTATAAATTTTTACTGCTTATATATATGTGTATAAATTATTGATATCTAAGTCCTAGCATTAAGAATTCGATTGAATTGAAAAATATACTTATACTGTAACTGTCACCTGTTGATAAAAAAAAAAGGGGCAGAACTCATCTAATTTGTATTTTCTAAAAATCTCTAAAATTGAAGCATAGAATGATGTTTGTTCTTTCGTAACCCAAAAACCGAAGTGATTCCCGCAAAACCAATTTTTGGTGGATCTCTACTCCGTAAATTGAACATGCAAGCCAAAATTCAAGTCTAAATCTAACAGAAAAAAGCAAAAGTTTTACTATAAATATCCCGTAATCCCGTTGAGAGCCGTTTTCCAAAATAACCGCTCTTAGCGGATTTCAATTCAGCAAAAGAAAAATGCGAACCAAATTTCATTATTATAGTCCTTGTAGCTCGAAAAAAGTAATTTTTTTTGTCATACGTCCCAGTAACCCCCCAGAACTTGATTTGCTTAAAATTTATTCTTAGTGGATCCCTATTCAACAAAAGAAACATGCTTAACAAATTTCAAGTATATGGGTCTAACAATTAAAAACAGGAATTTTTTCTGTAACTCCTCTTGACCCCTCGCAAACATCTTTGGGGGTCAATTTTCATTTTACTCTTTGTTAGAGGAACTCTAATTTCATGAAAGGAACATGCCTACCAATTTTCAAGCAGGATGATCAAGTAGTTTAAAAATGGAAATATTTATCGATTACGCCTCTTAATCTCCCGAAATTAAACTTGGTAGTTGATATTCGCGAAACCCATTTTGTAGCGGTTCTCTACTTTACGAAAGGAATCTGCTTATCAAATTTCAAGACTGTACGTCTAACAGTTTAAAAATGGGGATAATTGTCTATAACGCCACTTGAGCCCCGCAACGCCACTTCTGGGTCTGTTTTCACAAAACCCATTTTGTAGGGGAATTGCACTCTATGAAAGGAATCTGCTTAGCAAAATTTGAAGACTGTGCGTCCAATTAATTAAAAATGAAAAAAATTATCAATAACGCCCTTGAACCCCCGCAACACCACCTAGGGGTCGATTTTCACAAAACACATTTTGCAGTGTATTTCTATCCTATGAGAGGAATCTGCTAACCAAATTTCAAGACTGTGAGTCTAATAGTTTAAAAAAGAAATAATTATTTATATCTGCCCTTAACCCCCGCAACACCCCTTGGGGTCAATTTTCTCCAAACCCGTTTTGTAGCGGATATTTACTCCATGAAAGAAACATTCCTACCAATTTTCAAGCAGGTAGGTCAAATAGTTTAAAAACGAAAATATTTATCTCTTACGCCACTTATCCCCTGCAACGCCACTTAGAGGTCTGTTTTCACAAAACCTTCTTATAGCTGATCTCTACTCTATGAAAGAAATCTCTTTATCAAATATAAAGTCTGTGCGTCTAATAGTTTAAAAATGGAAATAATTATCTATAACGCCCCTTAAGTCCCCTCAACGCCACTGGGGCAATTTTCATGAAACCCATTTTTAGCGTATCTCTACCTATGAAAGGAATCTGCTTACTAAGTTTCAAGACTGTACGTCTAATAACTTAAAAATCGGAATTTATAACGCCCCTTAAACCCCCACCCCCGCAACACCTCTTGGGGGTCATTTTCCCAAACCTTTTTGTAGCGGATATTTACTCCAGGAAAGAAACTTACCTTCCAATTTTCAAGCAGTAGGTCAAGTAGTTTAAAAACGAAAATTTTATCTATTACGCCACTTATACCCCGCAACGCCACTTAGAAGTCTGTTTTCACAAAACCTTTTATAGCTGACTCTATCTAGATAGAATCTATTTATCAAATATAAAGACTGCGTCTAATAGTTTAAAAATGGAAATAATTATCTATAACGCCCTTAAGTCCCGCAACGCCACTTGGAGGGCAATTTTCACGAAACCCATTTTGTAGCGTATCTCTACCCTATGAATAGGAATCTGCTTACTAAGTTTCAAGACTGTACGTCTAGTAACTTAAAAATCGGAATTTATAACGCCCCTTAAACCCTCCCCCCGCAACACCCCTTGTGGGTCAATTTTCCCAAAACCCATTTTGTAGCGGATATTTACTCCAGGAAAGAAACTACCTACCAATTTTCAACAGGTAGGTGAAGTAGTTTAAAAACGATATATTTATGTATTACGCCCTTAATCCCCCCAACGCCACTTAGAAGTCTGTTTTCACAAAACCCGTTTTGTAACTGATCATTATTCTACGAAAGGAATCTATTTATCAAATTTAAAGACAGTGCGTCAAATAGTTTAAAAATTGAAATAATTATCTATAACGCCCCTAAGCCCATGCAACGCCACTTGCGGGTCTATTTTTACCAAACTCATTTTGTAGCGGATCTCTACTCTCTGAAAGGAATCTGCTTACCCAATTTCAAGATTGTACATCAAGTAGTTTAAACATGGAAGCAATTATTTATAACGCCCCTTAACCCCCTTAAACGCCCCTTGCGTTTCGAATTTCGGAAAATGCGTTCTTAGCTGACGTCTACTCTATGAAAGGAACATGTCTACCAAATTTCAAGTCTGTAGGTTGAATAGTTCCGAGATATCGTGATTTAGTCAGTCAGTCATCAGTCAGTCAGTCAGTCAGTCAGTCAGTGAGTG
>BMAO01027173.1:0-20364 GCA_019973975.1 Trichonephila clavata | reverse complement strand
AAAACTCGACGTGTTTTAAAAAATTTTGAAATATTGTTTTGGTATTTTTTTCGGTGTATAACTTCTGCACAAAATATTGTTAATGCGATACAATTAAAAAGATAAACAACTTTTTAAACTACTGATATAAGTTTTCAAAGAATAATATTGATCTTTCTAGAACACTAATCACAACAGATGCTTGTTCTTTTGTGCACTTGAGTTCAAGAATGTTCCTTTCAAATCAAACCAGATTATATAACTTATGTCTCATTTTTGGAAGAAAAAAAATCATTCATCAATTGTTGTGACAACACGTACTGCGTGTTCTTTTTGCTATGTCATTTTTTGAGTTGTTTTGTGTTTTCTTCTCTGAATTTTTGATTTTATGGCAAAGCATATAGTGTCTTTCTTAAAAAAACTCTTTAAATTTTAAAGTCATGTTCTAATATTAGTGTGATTTTCTTGAATATGCTTTATGAAATAAAAATGAAAGTTTCAATGAAAATTAGAAGAAAATATTTTGTTGGTTCATTATATCAACGTCGCGATACGAAGAAATACGAAGGACTTTGTAATTTTGAGTCACAGTCAAGTGATGAGGACCAGATCTGAACGGACACTCCATTCCCCAAAATTCCTCGCCTCGCCAAGTGAGGACATGGGCATCAACATATTATTTGTTGTTGCTACTAAGGCCTCCTGATAGGCATATGCCAGATTGAGGCCCACGAAATTCATCATGACAAAGGGCAAGATTATACACTTGTCGTTAACCGTATCCTTGAGCACCATGCAGGTGACAGTACGTTTTACTCGTTACTACCCCAATTTTGAGAAAGAACTCCCTGGGAGCGTTCAGAGGCCTCCCACCTTTTTTCCTCTTCCACCCACCTTATGAGAAACTTGCGGCTCGACGGCTACTTAGCGTACCCCATGCCATTAAGGCACTATATATTTACAAATTTCTCCTCCGAGACAAGCCTTCTCCGTGATTCTAACCGAGGTCCTGCAGCACAGCAGTCAGCGTCACCAACCAATATAACCAATCGGCTGCATCAACATACTTAATATGCATCATCTTCTCTAAACGAGACAATTTTGTAAAGATTATGAGGCATTTTTATTACTATATTAGTATTATTTTTATGATTAAATTCATTTTCCTAAATACAAGTAAACGCCATATAACACGGAAGTTATGTTCCAAAAAATTGTGGTGCAATGTAAATCTGTGTTATATATACGAAACAAAGAAATAGTTTGAAAAAGCGTGAGGAGGAGGGGGGGGGGTAATCCCAAAATTAAAATATACATGATCTTATATTTTCATAATTAAAATAAATATCTAATTAATAAATAAAATTTAAAATTTCTCATGAAGAGATACATGTTGATACGAATTAAATAATGTTTTCTTAGTCATCGCTAAATGTGTGTTTATGTGTTTGTGTGAGTGCGTGTGTTTGCGTGTGTATGTGTTCAGTTTTATAATTTTTTTCATTAAATTTGCTGTATTTTTGTGTCATGTAAATCCAAAAGTATGTGTTAACTTCATTAAAGTTAATGCTTAATCTTATAAAAATAGATAAATTAATTGAAGCTATTTCTATAGTGAGAATTTTTATTTGCTTACGAGAAGCCGCATTTTAGAACTTATTTAGTCTCATAAAGGTTTAAAACCACAGGTTCTCTCTTCTGAGGGAATGTTAGGATCAGTGTTTGATAAAAATTAAAAGTGTAGGATTAAGACTAAAACTTTCCTCCAGTTGGATTAAACTACGATAATCCCATACTCTTCAATTTACACACATAAATTATCCGACGGGTTTTTGTTTTCAAAAAATTTATCGATTTCCTTTAATTTGACATCAAAGGCAATGTATGCAAAACCAGGAAACCAAAAATTTTATACGAAAAAGAAAAACTTTCAAAATTTGCTGATAAATATTATTTGGGTATTAAGAATTAGTAATAAATTTCAATTAAAAATATCTTCGCTAAATTTAGATTAAAAATTTATTTATCATAAAATTTAAATTAAAAATTTATTTATCATGAAATTTAAATTAAAAGATTATTTATCATCAAATTTAAACTAAAAAATAGCCATGTACACTAGGAGAAATCGAATTATTTTGTTCAGAATTTCAAAACCTTCCGATGCAGAAAACAGGTTCTCTGGTATATAGATGAAGAGAAGAATAAAATGAAAAATGGATTTTTATGTTAAGTACTGCCACAAGGGGAATAAAGTTTATGTATTTGACAGCTTTTTTATATTAAAAAGTCAAAGTATATATATTTTTTTTGGTAAGGAAAAGCAGGTATTTAGTACTTTTTAAAATTTATTGCAAGAAGTAGATTACATTTTCATAGTTACAAGAAAAAACCCTCTGGTACATTTAACGTTTTTTTCAGAAATAATTTTTTTCTTAAAAACCTATTGTCCAAACGACAATGTACATTAAAGCGATAGGCGGAAAAAAGCTTGAATTGGACGTGCGTGGAAAGCAAGTTGAGGTTTAAGAAATGTGTTACGATGTACATGGTACATTATACAATGTAATACACATGTAATGTACATAGTACAATGCAATGTACATGGTACAATGTAATGTACATGGTACAATGCAATGTACGTGCTGCAATACAATGTACGTGGCGCAATGCGATGTACGTGGTGCAATACAATGTACGTGGTACAATACAATGTACGTGGTGCAATGCAATTTACAATGTAATGTACATGTATAATGTAATGTACGTGGCGCAATGCAATGTACGTGGTACAATACAATGTACGTGGTACAATGTGCAATGTAATGTACATGTACATGGTATAATGTAATGTACATGCATAATGTACATGGTACAATGTAATGCACATAGTAGAATGTACATGGTACACAATGTACATTCATTATTCAGTACTCGCTAATCAATAATCATCACTTTTGGTAATTTATATTGTAGATAAGTAATTATATTTTGAGACTAAAATCGTCTAACCATAATTAAGTCTTTTTCCAATTTTTTTCGATCATTTAACCCCTCTGGGGCCGCATTTATTATTCAAAATTATTATTTCTAACTATTTTCTTCTAATCTCCCTATGATATTATTTTTTTGCATAGGCACGTTCCGATTAATATATATATATATATATATATAATATTCTTTTTTCTACATAAAAACTACGATCCACTGTAATGAAAGAAACTAAATTGATTGGCATGTTAAAATTACCACACAGCTTTAAAAATATTTTGTCCTCATTAACCGTAGCTCTAGGTTAAGGATATAAATTTATGAGTTCTCTAAACATATGCATAAAATGTATAAAAGTATAATTATTCTGATCAAAAGATATCGGTTTTCTTTGCAGTCTTCAAAATGCTAAATAAGCTTTTATGACTGTAATTAAATGCACTTATTTATTAAGTATTACTTTCACTTTTGTCATAAAAACTGATTTATTTATTTAACGTAGAGTGATAGTTATTTTTTCACTTTCTATCTATATATATATATATAAAACAATTTATGTTATAATAAAAAATAATTTATTTTTGCTAAATTAAAATTTTTTTTAGTTTGATATTCCCTCCATGACTAGTTATATCGCATTTTTGACTTTATTTGCACAAGATATTTTTCGTATTAAAATATGGAAATTTATTCACAATTCTATTACACGTGATATCAAAAATTTTTTTTTCCAAAATAAAAAAAATCAAAATAGATTTTATCAAAATAACTTATTTGCTCATCAGAACTGATAAAATGTATTTATAATTCTTGGTTTTCAGTGCTTAACGTTAAAAGAAAAATTTATCAAGGAAGGTAAAACACTAATTTGCGCTATTTCCTGTTGTGCATATTTCTTAGGCCTTTTATATTTTATGAAAGTTATAAAATTCTTCTTTTGCAGAGAGCAAATATTCAGTCTGGTATTGAGTTCAAATGAACAAGGAACGATAAATTAACGATACGAGAATAAGCCTTTCATTCAAAGGAAATATTAATAGGAATGCCAAAATTTTAATTGTGTATTTTTCTGAAATATCGAAATTTAGTATAATACTTTATTCCAATTTAAAAATCGCCCACGAATTACTTTTTAGTTCATGGATTTCAAATCATGGACCATAATAAATTCGTTTGAATCAATTTCCTGCGCGCACACACATTTTTGAATCAAGTTAAATTCAGCTATCAGTTCTACTTTTTATTAGTCACCAGTCATTCATAGAAACTTCGTTAAGAACTTTTTCACTTTTGCTTTGATGTTGTTGCTACATAAAAAATATTCGATTAATAAAATAGATATAATGCAAAATTTAGCTATCCATCAACTTGCTGTTTCTAATTTTGCTTGATGAAACTAGCAACCAGAAATCTCTTAAAAGAAATTCACAAATTATTGTCGTTAAACTATGTTATTTTAAAATATCCATTTGTATTAATAACATAATCTAAAATTAATTAACATTAATATTCTTATTCCTTTTAATAACAAAGAATATATTGGATCTAATAATAAAATTCATTTGAAAAACTAAGATTTCCAGAACTAAAATGTTATCAGCACTCGCAGTAATGAAAAAATCTACTGTTTTATCAAACGTACTAAGCCTAAGAGGGGTGACGAAAATTATGAAGGCTTTTAATAAAAATTCGATGTATTTTAATCGTATTATTTTATAAAAAAAAAAGAAAATTTTATCACACTTATTTAGCTTCTTATTCTACACCTCGCACGTTCTTTAAAATAGAATTTCATTTTCAAAATATATTTTAAGTCTGAAAGTGTCAATTAAAAATACATTATTTAAAGACCTATTTCGTTCGTCTCTTTTTATATTAGAGATTCATCGTTTTAAGTATAAAACTAAATTCCAAAAGGGTTCCAAGAAAATTTTATCTTCATATAGTGGAAGTAAAGTAACTATGCTTCTTTCAAAGAACTCAAAATAAAATTTAATCCTTTTTCACTCATGGTGATTTACTTAAGTTCAAACATTAAGTAATATATATATATAAGTGAAAATCAAAAAATTGATTTTATATTTTATTTGTTTTAAAAAAAAGAGCCGAATTTTTTAGATTCTCTTTTAAATTTAAGGATATGTTAATTACAGTGAAAATCGCTTAACACGAAACTGAAGGGATTGAAATATTTTTTAGGTGTTAGAATATTGCAAAAAAAAGAAAATGTGAACAAAATTAAGCTTGTAAAATTTACTTTATTTACATACATATGTATAAATGTATGTATTTAATAAAAATCAATGAAACAAAAATATTCACAAGAACTGGAAAAAATTTACAATAATGCAAAATTTTCAAATATTCTGAGGGAAACAAAATATTTATTGAGTTTTGGGAAAATAATATGATATTTTGTTTGCATTGTTATTTTTATAATAAATTATCAACAAATTGTTCGATATAGTCCAATTTGGTATTCATTTCACCATTCGAATGTACGTCTAACTGTGCATACTTTTCATGACGTTCCTCCTTTTGGATGACGTGGAAATAGGAGATGCATTATTTCATTTTCATCGTCCAAATCTGCATCAATGATATTTTTTGAGTTTCGAACAAACTCCAAAATGTCTTTGTCCTAAAACTGGGACTGTACACACATTATCATCTAACACAAGGAATTTTTCAGAAAATAATATGGGACAGTCTAATCCGGCCGCTGTGTTCCGTATTTTGTTCATTCCCAGAAGAAAAGAATCTTTTCGGGTTAAGCGATTTTCATTTCGTATTAAGAGAAAAAAAGCATGAAAATGCATAGTAATTTGTCGAGACCGTTGCATTATTTCCTGTTATCTGATATTTCGTTTTAATCGTTTTCGCGTTAAACGTATTTCACTATTAATATTCCATTATAATTTAGTTTTAATAATAAATTATTTTAAACTTTTCCTTCAATACCCGTTTCATGGTCACTGAAGCCTAGTTGCCATGGTTACGGAATTGTGACCGATGTTGTTGAGTCGAGGGTTTAAGTCCTGGTGTTTCTGAAGACCCGCCGTTTAGAGGGACTTATTCAGCAATTGTATATTTTAACAATCATTTCTATTATGTGTTTTTTCCCTTGATGTTCTACTGTATTTCTACTGTATTAGCCGCCAAGTAAAATTCTTTAAAATTTCCGCAATTTTAAAGCAGGGGAATTAGATACAGATTGGGTGCAGTAACATCATCCCAAAACTTTATTCGAATTCTGTTATTAATTCCTAATCTATTCGGGAAAAGCTTTTAAAAAGTGCGATTAAAGCGATTACACAAAGCAAAACGTTTGTAATGTTTTCCCTGTTTTTAACTCCAGTGATAATTGGATTAATATAATTAACATTTACAAATTAATATACTATAGTCCTTTTTAAAGCTCAATGATTTCCGATCGTAGTTTTAATACTGAATGTGTTCAGATCAGAGGGAGGCAAAAATATTTAATTTTGAAAATTTCATGGCATGAGAAATTTAGATATGCAAAAATGTTGGTATGTTACAATCTATTTTTTCTCGTAACTGTTTTAAACATAGCTTAAGACTTCTCATATTTTAGTAATGCTTTTTTAATTATTGTAGTTTTGATTTGATAAGTAGAAATTTTGAAAAGTGTGCAGTAGAAAATTTTCTATTTCTCGTCAAGTGTTTGAAATTCTAATTTATCATATGATACCCGTTTTAAAACATCAATAGATTAAACACTTCTAAGAAAAAACATATAAATTAAAGCTTAGACTTGCTGGAAAATAAGATACAGGGAAAAAATCAGCATCTATAAAAAGTAAAAAAATTTTTCAAAAGTTAAGTCTTTTAATCAAGTTGAGTAATTATTCATTTAACAGCGTAGTTTAAATTCGCTTTAAGGCTCTAACAGCGGCATCAATTTTTCCTAACAACGTTTAAACTCGCAAAACACATTTAGGGTGCCATCCATTTTTTTTTTTATTTAATTGTAAATGTAAATGATTCCGTTTCTTTTCTATTGTGAAATGTAAATTTCAGAGGCTATTTTCTTAATTGTACAAGTATAATTCATTTATTACAACGCTGTAAATTATTTAGATAGTAAAATAGATTTGAAATGCTTCTTAGTAGTAGATTTTCTTTTCTTTTTCAATGCACACTGCAGTACCAAAAATTCATGGAACGCTTTCTAATATTATGTAGGCCCTCCTTGTCCTTTTGCTCAAAATCCTCGAACATTCTATGTGCTCATACGGCCATAATTTTATAATTGATGTCGGAGCAGTATTTCGTGTACGAAAAGGCCTTTCGAGATTAATTCGCATATATGTCCCAACCGATCCATGCTTATCAATCAAATCAATCGTTGAATTCGTCCAGAATGTTCTCTAACTCAGCCACGGATTACTTTTGTACAGTGATATGGCACGTTATCATCTTGGAAAATTACATTATTTCAATAAATGAATGGCAGAAAACTGTCTCCCAATAGCTAAACATAACCATTTTCAGTCAATCAGATTCAATTTCACTAAAAGATCCAGTTCGTATCTCGTAAGAAACGCCCATTCCATTATAAAGCCATCCTCTATGTGAAGCACATTGCCATGTTGATAGCTTGAGACTTTGACCTCGTGAAGTCTGCGTTACAGTACCATCAACCAACTGAAGTTGTAATTTATCTGACCAAACAACTTTTTTTCTAGTTGTTACGGAATTTTCCGCGAGCCTCCTATAATCCTGTAGGGTGAAAATTTTCTTTTAAATATTGTTCTATTGAAAAATTTTTCCCGAAGAAGAAAACATGGTTTATGTAAATGAAGGATGATATTTAATCATTTTCAGGTACGAGGAGTTAGTAGTTAGGAGTTAGAAGTTAGCAGTTAGTGATTAGAGGAAAGTAGCTATCTAAGACCTATCATTAAGTTCTTAAGGTATTGTATAATGGATTTCGTTTTTTGACTTAAAAGGGACAAGAATTTCTAAAAATGAAGTTTATTTATCTTTAATTCTCCCACGCAACTCTGTTCCTTCCCATTCTGAGTCGAATTTCGTAAACTCCATTTTTAGCGGATCTCTAAGGAATAAAAGAATCCTACTTGACAAGTTTAAAGTCATTGAGTCTAATAACTTGAAAGCGTTTATTCTTTAATTCCATAACTCTTTATAAACCCAAATAAACTGATCTCTACTTAAGGAAAGAAATTTGTTTTCCAAATTTCACGTCTGTAAGTATAATAGTTCAAAAAACGGTATTTTTACTGTATATAACTTTACCACAACCCCCCATAAGAGAATCCCCTATTTAATCCTTAGACTCATTCGTAGTAGATGACTACTCGACAGAAAGAACATATGTAAATGTGTGTGTGTGTGTGTGTGGTGTGTGTGTGTGTGTGGTGGGTGGGTGTGTGTGTGTGTGTGTGTGTGTGTGTGTGTGTGTGTGTCAGATTTTCAATTTGAAAGTGTAACAGTTCCAAACAGGAGATTTTTTTTGTCTATAACACCCCGCAACTTTCTTTGGGAGTTAATTTCCGTAAAACCCATTCTTTGTAGATCTCTACTTAACAAAAAAATATGCTTTTCAAAAATTTCAAGTTTGTAGGTTTAATTGTTTAAAAACGAGAGGTTTTGTGTATAACGCCCCCGTCGATATTAAAAAAAAAAAGTTTTTAGCGTATCTCTACTCAGCAAAAGAAATACGTCTGTCGAATTTCAAGTCTTCAGGTCAAACAATTCTGAAGATAAGTGAGTGGACGCTTTCCTTTTATATCTACCGAGAGAGATTATGCGAAACTGAAAATAGAGTTAATTAATTCTATTATATTATTTGCAAATCTAAAAAAAAAAATTTGTGTTATTCTTTTAATTTTAATAATTTTCCTGCCATCGTGTTGTGGAAAAAGTAAGCTACTGTCGCAGGTTCTCGTAACATGTTGTTTTATCTTCAAGATTCCTTCGGTATGAATACTTCGAATTCTTATAAGCTTTCAAATTTAATTACCTTCAATTCAGCCTGCGATGCACACTTTTAACTTCATCTGCATATTGGTCTTCGCCTAACATGCGGGGAATGATGTGTTGACACACCCTATACATGTTAAGATCCTTAGTCAGTATCCGTTATGTGGCCGAGGATATCCCAACGGATTCTAACATTGTTTGAAGCCTGTTCTTACATACCGCCGCTGAAAACTTTTCAGTGTTTTCAGAGGTGTGGAAAGTTTGCGGACGTCCAGAGGTTTGTCATCTTCGACACTTTCCCTACCTTCTCTGAAACGTCGATACCACTCAAAAGCTGCATTCGTGATAATGTATCACAGCCTTAAACCTACTTCAAGATTTCGTAAGTCTCTGTAGAGTGAGTAAGTGAATATTAACGTCACACTGTTCAGCTACACGAGGGCTTTTAGCGACGGACCGCGTAATTTAGAACCATGGTCAAGTGACGCGGACGACACCTGAGCTGGCTCCCCCCTCTCCTAGCTGCAACACCAAATTAACGGGGGGGGGGCGTTTGAGCTCGCGACAGAATTAACGAGCATCGCGCCCCTACACGGCGGGTCTGCAGTGTACTGACACGCTAGCCATGATCCGATACCTTGACCACTTGGCTACCGCAGCCACAAGTCTCTGTAGAACTTTTTCCCAAGAAAACGGAAAAATTAATATCCATAAATCAGCGTTTCTCAAACTGTGGGGTGCGCTCCTAGAGGGGCGTGATAACTCTACGAGGGGGCGCGAGCAAATTGAAAACTCGAAAACAAAAGATTATTTAAGAAAATTATTGATTTATGAAAAGTAAACAATCTAAATACATTGTGACGTAATATAAAAAAAAATTACACATGTACACTGATATAGTACGCTTATAAATGTATCAGTACTGCACAATGCATTTTATAATTAATTTAACAATACTATAATTTGTGAGCAAATTTAAAAATTACCAGTGACCCCATGGCATTTTCATATAAAAAATGATTACAAAACTTAATGTTTGTCTTGATACATTTATGGTTTATAATTACTCCCTTAACTCCCAGTTAAAAGTTACGCAAATCGCTCCCCAATCCCACCGTTTTCCACGTAGGAACGCGTATGTGATGTATGGGGGGGGGACTAAATAAGCAAATCCTATGAAATAAGTAAATCCTTCACAAACACTGTCAAGGTCCTTTTGTTGCAGGTGGCATGTAAGAGGTTGAAATCAGGTTGTAGCTTTAGCATCAAAGTATAATATTATTGCATCCGATACATTGTTATTGTATGGAGGGGGGCGCAGTGAAAATTATGACTGAATATTGGGTCGCTAATATTTAGAGTTTGAGAAGCACTGCCATAAATCCATTAATATCAACAAACGCAATTTCTTTCAATCTCGCCGACGACTAAATATATCCGCCTACAAAATACGGACGTCGTAGCAAACTATCGACCACGTGATTTGGAACAAACTTTTTTTAGAAAAGAAAAAGAACGCAGTAACACAGAAATGTTACTTTATTCGCTTTACTGCAAAAATGTTCCACTTCATAGACCCAGTCCGGGAACTTTTGAATCCTACCTTGTATAACTTATAATTCCATTAGTAGATTTTAATGTTTGCAATTTTTTTTATTAACTCATGTAATGTGATACAAAACGAAATGCAGTACACAAGATCGCTACCTTTAAATAGCTCCCAGAGTAGTAGAAAACATATATTTCCCACCAAAAAAAGATCCTGAAAATCAATTTAATTTTAGGTAAAAAGCTAAAGCAACGTTTCTCAAACTGTTGGGCGTGTCTCTCTAGGGGGTGTGATAACCCAACGTGGGGGGGGGGCGAGCATATCAAAATCAGAAACAAAAATATTATTTTTTTAAAAAATTATTAATTTACGGAAAGAAAGCAAAACAAAATATATTCCAACATAATAAAAAATAAAATACTCATTTACACTGATAGAATACACTTCTAAATGTATCAGTACTGTACAAAGGTATTTGATAATTTATCCATCAATGCTAAATTAAGAGCAAGTTTAATAATTACCAGTGAAGCCATGGGCTTGTCATATATAAAAGTGTCTTTAGTGAGTAAGCAGGCATGTCTTAAGACTCTTGGAGACCCTGGGCCCCTATGAAAAAGTAGGCCATACCTGAGATTTTTAAAAGTAGACAGTACATAGCATGCATTGTCAAGAACTTGTTCAAACGGTAATTTGAAACAAATAAATATGCACTACTCACTATCTTAAAAACCTAGGCACAAACCAGCTCGACCGAAAACCGCATTTGGACTAAATGAGTTGAATGATTGTTTATGGTATTGAGCCTAGGCCTAGACATGGACAACGGTCATCACACAATAGTACATTATTACCACTTTTGCCAGTTGACATGCAGTTTGAATTTTTTTTTTCGAGAATATGTGACGGAATAATATTTGACCATTAAAATTATCCGAATCATGACCTTATAAAGACAGAATCGAAAACGAAACGAGACCTCCAGCTAGGGCGAGGCCCTAGGCCCGGTCCCAGTTGGCCCATGCCTTAAAATGTCCCTTAGTGTAAGTATATTATTAAAAATCTCAATAAATTGTTATTGTATGCGGGATGCGATGAAAATTATGATTGAAAATTGGGTCGTAAGTATTGAAAGTTTGAGAAGCACTGAGTTAAAGGAATTAGCATAATATTACTAGAAAAAAATGGCCCCAACTACGGTTTTTCTTTTACATCCGTTAAAGTTTAAGTTACAAAGAAATTCCAAACAATGTCTAAAGATGAAGAAAGTTATTTCTTCTTTAATAATATTTGACACATTTCCCTTTAGGAATTGAACTTTAAATATTAAAATATAATCTAAATAATTTTGCTTTACCAGTGGTTGTAGAAATAAACACGTCTTAGGCATTTATCCTAACACGCTGAAGATATAAGAAAGAAAAGAAACAAGGTTTTACAAGAAGTAAACTTTAAAGTACTTATAGCTGCATATATTACACAAAATGTTTGGATATATTGCAAACTATAGCAGGCTTTCTTGGAAATATTTTTCGACTTAAGATGGGACGTGAAGAGATTTTCGAATGATTGATGACTTGATTTTAGGAAAAAAGTTTTATTATTTCTAGTTAGTGTTTGACATTTTACAAGCACCGGATATATCTTTTAAATTCTGCGGCATTAATCTTTTTTTTCTATGGAAAAAATTTTCTTCATACTTCTGAGAAAAATAAATATTGTAGATAAAAGAGAGTGTTTGATATTTCTTTTATATTAATTTAATTGTTCTACATTAATGAATTAAAATTGACTTTTGCTAATATGATGAATAGTTTGACTCTCTCAAAATACAAATTATGATTTTAATAAGTATTTATGTAGTAATGTATAGAGCTTTAATATTGGGGTATATTTGTTGGATAGTTTTTGGTATGAAATTCATTTGTGCAAAAGGCATTGATTAATGTAGAAAAGTATCATTTTGTAGTATCAGCAATGTGGAAAAGATTTTTTTTTGCTAAATGTAACCATAGATCACTAACTAAAATGTTATATATCTATCAGCTAACTTGTATTATTAGAAATGAAATTAAATTATTAAAAGAAGACACATAATAACTAAATACAACCCCTGATAATAAAAATCGGTGAATAGTCCTATAGCATTAATGCAGATGAAATATTAACGAAAGAGTTACCTTACTGCCCTTCAAAATAGTTGATTTCCATAACTATGCACCGCTGAGATTTGCTACACATGTCCTGGAAACTTTGCAAGAAGTCTTTTTTTGAGATGGAGTTCAAAAGCCTCATCCGTTGGATTTCAAGAATATCGTTAAATATCTTTCTTTTAAAAGCGAGTTTGAGTTGTGAGAATAAGAAGAAGTCTGGAGGACTGAGATCTGGTGAATATGGTGGGTGTTCAATTTGCACTACCCCCTTTTTCGAAAGAAACTGTTTGATGATATTGGCTGTGTGAGGGTGAACATTGTCGTGAATCAAAAACCATGGGCCTTGTTGTGCGTACTGGGAAACGATTTGTCGCACGGATTCGCGGTTAATCTGCAGTTCATCAGCTATCATACGCACAGTTATTCGACGATCTTTCATGGTTAATTTTCTCACTTTCCCAATGTTTTCGTCTCTGACGGAGATCACCGTACTTCCGTTACGGGTTTTGTCAGAAACACTTCCCAGGCCTTCATGAAAACGGGCGAACCGCTCGTATACACACTTCAAGAAAAGTGCTTGATTTCATCAACACGTACCAACATCGCATACGTTTCTTTCGGTGTCTAGCCAAGCTTAAAACAAAATTTTAAATTGATCTTTTGTTGCTTCATTTTCCTGTTAACGATTAAGAATCAACACACTGAGCAAGCACTTCGTAAAACAAATCTTACACGGAACAGAAACGACGCTCAACTGGTCAACGGTGGGGTCAGAAAGTCAACACCTGCCGCTACTCATGTGCAGCGTTTTGTTTCGCCAGTATTGCCAGTTCAACCGTTCTGATTTCATTGACCTAATTTTATTCTCAGAGGTTGTTTTTTTTCCGCCTATATCTGCACAAAAACTTGGATCACAGAAATTGATATCTGCTTTACAATAAATTATTTACTATTTTAATTCTTTTTGGAATAAAAATAGATGCCGTATAGTTTGGTGTATTGCCCACCCCTGCGTATAACATGCACCAATACTTTCTAAATGCATTTTTTAAATAAAATTTAGGTATATTTGCCGTATAACATGCACGGGCAGAAGAAACCCAAAATGTACATGGAAATACTCTTATCTTTTAAAATCATTTATTCAAAGAATAATACCAGGCTTTTGAATACTTCTAGAACTAAAACCCTGGAAAACAAGAATAGAGATATCAGAAATCGGGATGTTTGTGAAAAATTTACAAAAGAATCCTGAATGCGTCCTGTCAGGCTAGAAATAGTGTGATATGAATAATAAATACCTGGAATGAAATTAATTTTGATATAATCAAAAAGCAACTAAAAGTTAATAATAAATAGTAATAAATAAATAAATAATAAAGCTCATAAAATATGTCTTGCCTTTAAATAAACAGTATTTTGATAAAGTATGTCAGTGCTTTTTCAAACTTTCAATATTTGCGATCCAATATTCAATCATAATTTTCATCGCGCCCCCACCATATACAATAACAATGTATTGAATTCAATAATACTATACTTTGATGCAATAGCTACAATACGACTTAAACTCTTAAATTCCACCGGAGTATAAAAACGCCTCCCTCAGTCAAAGCGTTATTTCCTCTGACGTATATATACGTCTTTCCGAAGTACGATCTTTTCTGTGCACAGCTATCTATAAAATTATTCTGAAGACTTAGGAATGAAACAAAAGGACCTTGACAGTGTATGTGTGTGTTTGCGAAGGATTTAATTATTTCAGAGGATTTGTTTATTTATTCCATCCCCCCCCCTCCAATACGTACATACGTACGCCTTGTAGAAAACGGTGGCATTGGTGAACGAATCGCATAACTTTTAATCGGAAGTAAAGGGATTAATTATAATCCATACAAATTATCAAGATAAGTGTTTAATTTTTGTATGTTAATGTTATATATGACAAGACCAGTGGGCCACTGATAATTATTAAACTTGTTTCCTAACTTAATTTTATTAAATTAAATACAAAATACACACACTGAGAAGTACTATTACATTTAATAAGTGTATTATATCAGTACAAATGTGAATTTATTTTTCATTATGTCAGGATGTATTTTGTTTTGTTTACTTTCAGTAAATTAGCAATTTTTAAAATAATCTTTTGTTTTCGACCTTTTAATATGCTCGTGGAGTTATCATGCCCGCAAGGAGGACACGCCCCACAGTTTGAGAAACGATGTAGTGTGTAGAAGTCCTATCTTTTTTATGCTTATCTCCTTATTATTTAAGCTATCATTTTTAATATCTAAGTATATCACGTAACCGAAAATTTCGTTAATAATCCGCGTTACACGCCGGGTTATACTTAAGTTTAAAAAAATATTCTTTAAATTTCCTGAAAAAAATTTGTCAAACAGTTTTTTTCAAAAACTCTTTCAATGAGAAATCTTTTTAATCATTTTACGTATTAAAACCTTTGTATGTCTAAAAAATATTTTGCCATGAAACATGTATAAAGTTGAAAAAATTATTTGTTGCGCTTAAGAAAGATTGTGATGTAGTTTCAATTTATGTATGTGGGGCTTACATGCTGAGTCACATATATTCTAAAACTAATGCAAATTAATTTATCAGTGTATTGATGTAACTAAAAGAAAAACGTGTTCTTATAAGTATCTTAAAACTTCAGTGTCATCCAATTTTACTCGACTCTCATCCGTTCCATAATTAAATTTCTTCCGATGTTTATGATCTGAATGATAATTAAGTTGTTCCCTTATTTAAGTCTTGGTGTTCTTCGGGAAACGCTTAAATGATGTTCCTATATCGTTAGTTGCTCAAGTACCAAGATTAGAGCAGTTGTAAAAATTAAAATCACTTGCTTTTGGCGAGACTTTACCTATTACGTTATTTTTATGGAACTAGTTCCTCACAAATATTTCTTTATTCTTTCTAGAAATGAAAATAGAAAAAATGATTTAGATGCTTCCAATAATGCTCTGAAGATAATTACAAAGGAGTGATATTTTTGAATAAAAAAGAGATCCAATTATGACTGCAAACTTTTAGATCTTGGTAAGCCTCTCGAGAGGTTTTTAAATCTTGATTGAAGCATGAAAATAAGTATGAAAGAACATTAATATATTGAAAATTGTTATTATTGTTATTAAAATATCTTGAACGTATGAAGATTTTACTATAAAAATACTGCAGTTCAAAAACAATTTACTATATAGTTTAGTTATAATAACATTTTTATATTAAAAAAAACTCTTTGCCCAACTGCTCTTTCGTGTCATCGCTTTGGCAAACCATTAATACCCGTTATCCCCCTGATGAGTGACTTCATATCTACACAGATGGTCCCGTTTTGATTTTTTTTTCCTTTTTGAGGGCGTTTGAATGGAGTTTTTCTGTGATCTTTTTTTCCCTTTTCCTTGCATGTCGGCTCTCATACGACTCATTATGACTGTAAAATCGAGGCCATTCATTTGGCCCTTCATCAGCTTTCTGCCGTCTCCTCCACTCCTGATAAGGTTGTAAGTTTATCGGATTCAAGTTCTGCCCTTCAGGCCTTGGAAAATAACCAAGACAAAGTTCCCGAGTCCAGAGTTGCAGAGAGCTGCTGAGCAAAATTCAGACAAAAGTTGTCTTCCAGTGGGTGCCTTCCCGTTGTGATCTTTCGGGGAAATGAAAATGGTGAACATTTTCAACAAAAAGAGGAAACGAATATTCTCCAAAGATCTACCAGAGACCTGCCTCTTCACTCAGCAAAAACTTAAAACTGATAGGATTTATAAAAAAATGCTTTCGAGATACTGCCAAAATAAATCCATGGAGGGGGCTATTAAAACCTAACTGTATCTCGGACTCTCCTCGTGCTTGCTGCTGTGGCTCAGTTTAAATTATTGACTGGGCATGACTGCCTTTTTTGCGCTCATTTGTTTTCGTTTTAACCTGACTGATTCTCCGTTTTGTGTTTTTCGTGTGCTTCTGAAAAAGTCAGGGACGCTGTTCATCTTGATTTGTGCTCTGCACTTAAGGTATCCGACTACTTGCGACAACATTTTTTTTTAAAAAAATGAAAATATGGGGATTGTTTTGTTGATTTTAGATTTTTTAGTACATTTTAAGAAAATATGCTAAAAAATTATATATATATATAAAAATAGAAAACGAAATTATTATTACTAAAATGGGAAAAAATGGGTAAAAATTGACCAAAAAAAGCATGACCGCGGCCCATTCTGTACCAAAAGTTTATGAACAGATTTTCAATTTTTAAATTCTGATGTTTAGCTATGCTATTTATTTTGAATTGACCTTCAGGATAAGAGATATTTTAATTTTTACAAAAACTAGAGCACTTTATCTCAGTTATTATATGAAATTTCTTTAAAAATCAGTGATTATATTCACATAAGGGACTGTAAATTTGATACTAAGACAGTGATTGATAAATCTGAAAGTTAAAACACTTCTACTATTATACAGAACACACACAAAAAATTTCAGTTAATTATTTTCAAAACTTTTTTGCAATCGCTGACCCCATTAAATATTTTTTAAAAAAAACATTTCGAGTGAAATGCGTTTTAAAGTGTGACATCTTGCTTAAAGTAATGTCATATGTTTTTACTAAAATACTTGTAGTTTTTGTTCTTGTGAACGGAAAATAGTAAACTTGATATTTTTATAAAGCTAATAAGATGGCCTATGAAGTAAAATCATAAAAATTTGTCAATTTTTGGCAAAATTTACAAGTTTTGGGTAGTTGGATACCTTAAGAGTTTGATTGTATTGTAGGGAAATATTGGAGAGCTCACAGCCTAATGACCTGATATTCAATGGCCAGGCATTTGATAAATAAATAATAACAATATTAAAATAACTAAGACTTATTTATATAAATTTGGTTAGATTAAGATTTTTTTTATGGAGACATTTGTTGGAGTAATTTTGTGAGGGTCTCACTTACAGAGGTTCGCAAACTGGAGACGTCTGCAATAAAATACTAGATATAAGAAATTCCACGTTAAATTTAATATATTTGTAATGATATTCTTAAATTTTCTCTCGAGATATTTTATTTTACAATGAGTCTTGAGCCCTCCAAGACTTCATCTGATCATTAATTTTTTGTCTACCCTCCTAACGGGAAAACTACAATATCTCCTCAAAAGCTATCCCATTAGCGTTTTTAAAACGTGATGATGCAATCTTACATCATCAGCGTATTCTGACGAATTACAAGAATCTTTACCGAAAATTATAAGATTCTAAAAGCTTTTGGTTGACGAGATATAAAAAGCTGAGACTTCCAGAAAGGGGAAAAAATGCTTTTCTAACTGTCTCAGATGTTTGCATGTTTCTCCGTTTGTGCTTGTGTTATAATTTTTATGTGACCGCCTACCAGCTTGTTAGTTAATAAAATATGGATGAAAAATAGCAAAAAGTCTTTTTTATCCTTCAACGACTACCAACCCGACAAAATATCCTCTCAATACAAAAATGTTTTAAATCAAGTACAATCTACTACATATATGTGTGTGTTTTCATTTACTTTGGGCGCGGAATAAATTATTTGATATCACTTTAATCACTTCCCTGTCTATCTCTAGCAGTTCGTGAATACCCGTAAGATTTTTACAAAAGCAAAAATATTTTTATAAATTAATTTCTTAAAAGGTATCCGCATTGCATAATTTTAAAATTTTACAATTCTAAAAAAGTAACCACAATTTTGAAGGTAATACCATTTCTCACCTTATAAAGAATTGTCTATAAACGTAGTAACTATCTACTTAAAGCGTAGTATCTCTTTTGTATTATGTATTTGAAATAATATTTTGAACTTATTTTGTTAAAATGCTTTTGAATGCTATAAAATTTCATCTTGAAAAATGAAGGGAAAAACATTTTATTGATATAATACAATACATTGTATTGATGTAAAAGAATTGTCTATTTATAATTCATTAAATTGATACTATCCATTAATTTTGATGGTTAATCTTTATGTCAAATGGAGGTTGAAATTACAAGTTTTCATTTAATGTAATGTACTGTAACATTGATATTTCATTAATACAACATCAATTCCTTGAAATTATTCTGGCTCTGTTAAACCTCTTTTATTTGCGAGGAACTTTTGCGAAATTGAAACATGTAGAAAGCTTTTTTGCTCACAAAACTTGTGTGTGCTTTTATGAATGTTACTTAAGATATCATTTTAAGCAAAATAAAGGGGGTGGACTATCTGTTAATTTTATATAGCTATTCAGGAACATCCTATATTTTTTTTTGAAAAAAACATCTTAATATTTTTTAATATCTTAATGGTTATTTTCAAGCACTAATTCAACAGTCAAAACTTTTAATATCAGTATTTAAGGGGTCTGAAGAAATCCACATGTAAAGAATTGCATGTAAAGAGAATATCTCTACAAATTTGTTTTTCAATTTAAAAATTAAAATTTATAAATTAAATACCGAAATTTTTAATGAACTGATTGAATCGATGAAAAGGACACATGAGTTCAAAACAAAAATTCCGTTCTGTTTTTTATAAATTTTACATAAATTACCAGAATACATATAATATTAGTCATTTTTTTAAAGTGATGTAAATCCATTTTTTCCAAAATTTCATCAATTTGTCAATATAAATTTACGTAGTTAACAAAATTACAAATAATATAATCACTTTGAAAAAGTGGTAAATATCTTTATATAATATAAAATTGACTTATACCACTTTAAAAAAAACAGCTCATCTAACCATTTTTTTCAAAATTATTTTAAAAAATCGTGATTTTTGTTGTATTTTTTTATGATTGTCTTTTCAAATTTCCTATTTAAAAACAATGACAAACTAAATGTTGAAAAAAAATCAACAAAATCTTTTCAGCTTTAAAATTATTGTTTTTTATTTATGGAAGGACCTGTTTTTATACAGATCAGATAAAATACATGAAATCGTGTTTAAAAATGTTTTACGTATTTAAATATAACACAAAGCTACCAATGATAGATCAAAATAAATCCATGTGTGATTGGTTTAATAAAGAAAAAAAATCTTTACTTTTCTAAATGTTGAAAGATAAATTATAATTAATTTCAAATTCGATTTCAGTAATTTAAACACAAAAATCTTTCTCTTTCTCACCTTTTAAATTTATCTGGCTTGATTTTCTAGCTGATTATTATTTAAAATACTTTCCTTAATTTATATATTTGCTAAGACAGACGTGTGTATACTTTATAAATGTAAAAGTAACTAAATTCTATTTTCGATTTAGTATCTTAAATCATGTAAGAGTATTAGATTTTATTTTGTAAATATTCACACTCTCAATCTTTAACTTTGAAATTAAGATTGAGAATTTGTTGTTATAAAGACAAAAGTAACAAACTAAACTTGATTTAAATGTCTTCATTAAGAATTATCTCTTTACCTTAGAGCTGTATATATAAAGGTGTTAAAAATAATATAAATTTAAGTGATTTGCTGAAGAGTAGCCAAGGAGAGAAATAAATTTATTTTCAATAAACTAGCTAAGCCCCGGAAAATGTTAATGAACTTTAAAGTATTTAAGTAAATATTTATTCAGTAAGAACAATTGAATTGTTACAGTTTGATTTCTGAAGTATATAGAATTCAAATCAAACGATCCAATTTAAAATTTTAATTTCCATGATTTCTGATCAACATAAAATTACTAAAAGTTATAT